>JADLZL010002121.1:0-302545 GCA_015844335.1 Chrysopogon serrulatus | reverse complement strand
ATCTCCCAACCCAAGGTAACACTTATAAAGTTGCATGTTCAGCATGGTTTAACTTTTTCCATGGGGGAAACCCCGCTTTCACTTTTCGCTCTCAGTTCGGTGTCTAGCTCATAGATGGGATACAATACTACCTCCACAAGTTTTCTTGGTCTCTGAGCCACAACCCACAACACAATAATACAAGAATGCTCAATTGAGCATGAATGCTAGCTCCCCCGCTCGGCACGATCTTAATGTGTCATATCATGTCCTTATCGTGTGCCATCCATATTATTAGCAAGAACGAGCATAGAGAAGATAAGAGAACAACGCACCACCTCGTTTATATATTCTTCTACTGAAGAAATAAGCCACACACTAGTCACTTTTCAGTCCTTTTGGATGGCTTATGAGTTATGACTTTGGCGGCACCCTAACTCTTATCGTTACAAATCCTTCATGTCTTTTCTCCTTCTCACTTAGACAATGGACAAGTCTACAATAAACTTGCACAACCACAAGGCATCACAATGTCATGATCCTCTCTCCATTGGCGAAGACAACATTGTTCTTGGCCTCGAGTATGGCTTGATGGTAGAGACATGTTGACCACAACCGTGGTTGTTGTCACATATGGTGGTCGTCCAAAGGCACGGAATATTGGATCCATCAATGATGTCTCTGTGAACTCCAGATCTCAAAAGGTAGCCACAATATATGTGTGGCTGAAAAAATGCAAAGGCTGCAAAGCGTGATAATGTGGCTTTTGCATTGACTTTGGGAGGCCTTATGATACCGACGATGTTTGAGGTATTCTAGCCCATGGGTGAGTAATGGTCTCATTGTCATGATAGTTCTGTTGTTGGTTAGCTTTTTGTTGATGTTTATGTCTCCCGTTCGCCTTTATACCCCCCCTCATCAGTGCTCTTTTGCATAAGTCAACCTCCTATTCTACACAAATCAAGTGTGGCCCCCAGGAGCTTCGAGAAACTTGGTTGATACGGAACAAAACGATGTTGTTGCAGCAGTACGATGTATAACAATAGTTGTCAGACAAGTGGGTTGGCAACTTGTGGGGTACTAAATAGATAAATTGTTAATGGAAGCCGCTAGACTATTGCCAGCATCGACAGAAGGTAACATTATTGGCCATGTCTCCTTCCAACATGTGGCAAAAGCGATTCATGTTGATCATGTCTTCAGTGAGGACACTACTTTGAAGGAGCTTCTATGTGCAGCAATGTATTGTTGGAATTCTAACTTAGCTCGGAAGTCCATTGGTTTCATTATTTGCATTGGCTTGGCTTGGCTTGCTTTGGAGGTGAGCTGTTGACCTACTAGCTCGACAACCATGTCATGTAGCTCCTCTCTTCTGGCATGCCGCATTTGTTGTTGTAGGTCTTGGATGTCATGTTGTTTGGAAACATGGAAGTTGAAGCCACACTTGATTATTTTATGTGTGACTGGTTGGCAAAGGATGATCAAAATTATGCTCGGTTAATATTAAACTTGTTTTTGTATCTTATTTTCATAGTGTATAACTCATTTATTCTACAATAATATGCTGATAGTTAAAATGTCACACAAGGAGACGAGGACCATATGGATATCCTAATATCCTTATACTTCTAACTGAAGGATGTATAAGAGAAATGATGGCTATAGTATACCTTTGAAAATCCTAGTTTACATGGACTTCTGTGAAACGCAGGATATTTCAAAATATAGAATGGAAAAGGTATAGGATTGAAGTTGTATGACACTTACAATCCTACAAGAATTGAAAACGCAGGAAATTTTCTAGTGGAACATTTGGATGCAACACATGAGAGACACATGAGAAAAGGGGGGGGATCGGCACAAAGAAAAATTTCCCAAGAGGCTGGACCTGATGTTAAATTTCCTCCAAAATTCCTATGAATTAAGTCATTTTCATAGAAATTTTGTAGGATTTCAAGATAGCACATCCTCTATTCCAAAAGGATCACATATAAAAAATCCCTATATGATTAGAACCCTACGAGATTCTTTCATGAATCATTTATTCCAAAAGAGGGTGAACGGATGGAGTACGCTATGCAATGCTAATATGCACGCTGATGACAAATTTCGTTACGCTGCAAACTCTAATGTCGAACCCATACCAAATGACAACAGAAGATGGACAGAAGCCGAAACCATGGCAGTATTGATCGTTTTGGCAACAAATTAAATGATCCTATTTGTACAGATCAATCACGGAAAGAGTATATAGTGAAAACAAATTTTTTGCTGTGGTGCAGGCTGGACTACAGTACACACAGGCATCTCCAACTCTCCATCTCCTTGCAAGAGGAAGAGAGTGGAAGACAAACGAATGAAGTTTGGTGCAGGGGAACTCTCAGGCTGACGCCGGGAAGCAGCAAAGCTCACAAAAGCCTTCCTTCCCTTCCCGTGCCGTGAGCTGTGCTCTGCCTGAGCAGAGGCAGAGCGAAACACAGCTCACAGCTCACAGCTCTAGTGAAGCGCGTACGTGGCGACGAGGGCGGCCACCATGAGCAGGTAGGCGATGCCCCTATCGACGGCCTGCCGGTCGATCCCGCCGCCCACGCGCGGCGGCGGCCGGCGCCACCGTCTCCTCCGTGGCCGACGACTTGCCAGCTGCTGCTGCCATGCTTCCGACGCGGAGCACGGATCAACCGAGCCTGGTGCCGCAGCGTAACGGACGGACGCAGGGAGCTACGGAGGCCGAGAAGGAAGGAAATTGGATCCTGGTGTTGTTGGAATTGGGAGAGCTTGCTACTAGTAGCTTGTAGGTGGCACGGTGCAGTGCATATTTATATATATGTATGTATGTACAGGTGGGTTTGAGCAATGAAGGGGCGGCGGTGGAATGGAATGGAAGGAAGACTTGCTCAAGTAAGTCCGGCCGCCCGGAGCCGCCTCGTTTGATCGGTCGGGGGCGAGGCCAAATAAAAGTGTGGTGGGTGCATGGGTTTGGCTTTTCTGCGGCTGGGACTGCTGGGGTCAGTGTCTTCTTGGAAGAAGGCAAATGGAAGGTGGAAGCTGGACGGAAGGTCGGGATGCGCGGGCGGCAGAGGAGGAGAGGAGAGGACCGCGTGGAAATGGTGGAAGGTTGAGTGAAACGATTCGAGTTCTAGACGCGAATGGACGAAAGCGACGACGGCTGGCGTGGTTCTTGCTGCGAAAGCGGCGGCGTGGCCTGCCTGTGGCTTTGACCGACCGGCTCGAACACAGGCCGATACGGAGCAGGAACAAGGGCCCATGGGGCAGGCAGGCCCAGCGGGAACAATCGCCCAGCTGGCGTGATCGGTGATGGGCCTGGGCTGTCTCTCTGGCGGTTTCTGCGCGGGCCGAGCTTGCCGCAGCTAGCCTGCCATCTGAGCTGACTGACTTGTCGACGGGCGACTGTCGTGGTTCAATCAAATGCCAAGACCATCGAAGGAAATGATCGACTGGCGGTTCCTGCTGGATGTCGCAGCCAGGAGCAGAGCGACTGTGAGAATTGCGACGGCACGGATCACCTCCAAGCTCCATCCAAATTCAGGCGAGAGAACCCAGCTCTGTTCTTTTTTTTTTTCCTTTTTTTTTGAAACGAACCCAGCTCTGGTTTTCTCACCACGGTCGAGCCGCCAACTGCTCCGTTCCTCCAGACCTCGTCCACTCCACCTGTACACCACGGCCGCCAGCCAGCAAGGCAGCAACGCCGCCCGGTCGCACCACGCACTTGACCCGCTTGCGTATGCGGGATTCCCTCGTGGCTCATGAATCACCGTCCGCACCACCGCCGTCACATCCACAGAGCTGCCTGGAACTCCCTCGAACCAACCAACCAACACTGCAACCTCGCCGCCGCCGTGCTGGACCTTTGCTGATTGATGATGGCCACCACCCCGGGATCCTCCCGTCCAGCCTCCTCAAGCCCGTACATCCCCGTCGCGGCACACGAGCTCCGGAGGCAGGTGTCCATGCCGGCCGCCCTCGCGGCCACCTTCACGTCTTGCGGCTCCGGATGGCCAAGAAACCTCGGTGACGACGACGACGTCGGTGGCGGCGAGCTCGCGCGCGCCCCGGCCCGCAGCTGGCGGCCCGGGGGCGGTGCTCCGCGCGCTCTGGGCGTGGATCGCGAGGGGCGGCGGGAGGAAGGCGGTGATGAGCCGGAGCGGGTCGTCGGTGAAGGAGCAGCAGCAGTACGGGCACGAGGAGTACGCGCAGAACTTCGACGAGGGCGGCGCGGCGAGGGAGCCCGAGAACCTGGCGCGGTCCTTCTCCGCGCGGTACGCCAGGCAGGCGACGTGGGACGCCGGGGGCTCGCCGTCACCGGCGGGGATGAAGAAATCAGCTCTTTTCGCCTAACGATCCGACTCCGATCGACCATCAGTGCTCCACCGGCGCCATGGTCTCAACTCTCAAGTGATATCGACCGGGCGTGATCAGTGTTTGAGCGGAGCCATGAACCCATGCCTGTGGGCTTTAGCTGAGCGCATTCTTTGGTAACCATGGCAAGGCAGACAGAGGCGCTATTTGAGTGTACTCCGGTAGTGAGTCATTTGTATCAGTTTCAGTTGTACGGTCAGCACGGTGGTGCGGTTACGCAATCTTGGCTTAGATGTGCTGTGACAGTACAAGTGAATTGTATTGCCATTTTGTCGCCCTCCAAGTTAAGCTTAGCATGGTGGTGCTGTTATGCATTCTTGGCTTTGATGTGCTGTGACAGTACAAGTGAATTGTATTGCCATTTTGATCGAGATCAATTGGCGAGTAGCCCAGTACAATCAACTCAATAATAGGCAGGTTTCTTTGCGTGCCTCAGTTCACCTCCAATTGCAGCACTTAACAAATCGAGGAAGGAAACTGGATGGCAATGTCATCATCCCAGCTACCGATCGATGCTCCCGCAATTTAGGAGACCGCGACTGAGACCGCGACTATCAACATCGCAGAACCAAAAAAAAAAAGTGTGGAAGTTGTTGGCATGGTTATGAACAAACCTGTGAACACGCAAAAAAACTCAATAACCCCATTGGCTATGCACCACCAGGAGCATTCAGATAGCAAATACTATGTCTCCTCATCTTTTCGTTGCAAGAACAGAGAGAAAAAACATTGCGTGTCGAAGAGGAAAACTATAAGTGCTGATAGCCGGTTCTTCACTTCTTCATGCTCAGCCTCTCTTGCATGTAGTGTCCAGCCATTCGCAACTCATCTCTCCTGGCCGCTGCCTCCACTTGCACTCTCCACTGGTGGAATGGTCTGCAAGAGCGGCAAATGAAAATCGAAATAATAATCAGGAGGGTCTGGTGTAGGAATTTGGGCGAACAGGTGGTGTGCGTGGTGGCAGGGGTGCAGGCATAGAGACGAACCATGTCAGGTTTGTAGATGTTGTGGGACGATGGAGGCACCAGCGAGGAGGGAGGCGGCGATGACAACAGAAGACCACGCAAGGGATGGAGTCCCTGTCGGCACCCGCCGCCGCCAAACCTCTTGCCACCGCTCATCCTGTTGAGTCGTGAGTCCGATGCCTTGGACTGTTTGGAAACCTAGAATTGGAACTCGTTCCAGGAATTAGATTCAATCAGAAATGAAATACCTAGTTCAATTCAACTTTCTTATTTGGGTGCACATGTCATAGTTTTCTAAGAATTAATTTCAAATGTTGTTTGGAGGATTAAAAAGTAAAAACATATCTCCGACGACAGCTCTCTATCTCTATGCGAACAGGCATGGCATGTCTATCCTCCCATGAGTAAACCTCCTCACCCCCCCGGCCCCTGCCCAAGCAATGACGCATCCTCCCCTGAGCACGCCACCTCCCCTCCACCCCCACGCCTATGGCATCAGTCACCAAGAGCCCTCCTCATGAAGACGCCAAGCCCGCTGGCCCGGGGGGCACTCAGCGTGACGCCACTTGCCCGGTGGGTTAGGCCCGCCCCACAAAGGTGGTCATGGCCCTTAGGCCCTGCCATGGGTATTTTACCCACGTTAACACCTTTGGCCAAAAATTTAACAGAGCGCTAGATTAAGTTGACATATGCATCTTTTAGTGGTATATTATGTTGGCAGAATTCTTTGGTGATACTTTCTAAATCAATTTTTGCCATAATAAAAAGAATAGTTAATTTCACTTCTAGAACAAGGTCAGACAACAATTTAAGAATGAATTAATAGAGGCAGCTAATTTAAGGCCATAGGAGTAGCCCAGATATAAGAAATCAATGAGATGTAGTTCAGAAACAAAGAAAGAGTAGAGCCAAAAGCGTGCAATATCTAGTGCAAATATAAGGCTTAGAATAATTTCAGCTGCCATTGTTTTTTTCCCATCCTATTAACCAAGTGCTCAGAGCTAACCCAAAAACATCAAACATAAGATACCACTCTACCATCGTATACAGTACCAAAAGGCTACCACCTCATGACACCAAGTTTAATGACATCCAACACAAAGCAAAGAATAATACAAAAGGCATTATTTGTATTAAACAGCAGGCAAGCAACTAAAATAACTAACTATCTGTATTAATATAAATAATCACAAAAAAAAAAAAAAAAACAGGGCATCTATTGACTGTTAGGCAAAACTTGCAAACTCATCTGCACTTGGCAAATAGCTAACCATATCACCAACGCAGAGGTGGAACCAACATTTTGACCCAGGGTAGTCTTAGCTAAATTTACTTTTTATTGAATTGAGTATAATCTAAATTCACAATTCCGTATGGATAATATTTGTTAGAATCTGGCATACAAACACAAGATTGTCAAAAGCATGATACACATCTAAAAGGTCTCCTGCTACCTTACATTATTCAACAAAATAAGTTGGAAACTTTGGCAGAACACAGTGTGAATAATTCTGAGATGAACCAATCATTTCCGTGCTTCATGCCCCAACTATGTAACAATAATTGCAATGTGTAGGTGAGCTGAGATGAGATTTAGCCTAATACGGAATGAACTAGAAAATGTCATGACATTGCAATGAATTTAACTCTCCACCGAATACGCTCAGTATTGCTATATTTAATAAATCGAAAAAATGGCAATATAGCAAATAGTAATGTATATTGCTTATTTGCCTAGCGTTATTGCTCACCACTGAACAAGATGAGGCGAGGAGGACACTACAGTCTGCAAAGGGGACGTCCGCCACTCTGACTCTTCGAGGTGAGCAAACCGATCAACCGATGCCGATGCACGACGGCCAACGCCTGCAGATGGTGAATCGACGTTCGCCGGCAGGCCACCTGGTGCTGGTGGTGCCCTGCGCCCAGCGTCCCCCGCCGGCTGCCAACGGTGGGCGGGGCAGAGCGGGAAGCGGGGAGCGGCGCACGGCTGGCGACCGGGTGCCGGAGCAGGGGAGGAGGGGGCACGCCGGCACGCCACACAGAGGAGAGCAGGATAGGGCGGTGGCGGCGCACAGCGAGGCGAGCGGCGAGCCGGGTAGGACTAGGAGGCGCGATAGGGCAAAACCTTGGCGGACATCGCGGTTCTGTACAGAGTTCTTCTCTCCTCCCCCCTTTCCGAGAGCACAGAGCAGTAGCACAGCACAGGTTCCGGGCCGTAGCAGCGTGTGTTGGGTCGGCGTAGTCGTAAGCTTGTATAAGCACGAGGCCCAGTAGTCACCGAAGACCTTTCCGCGCTTGTCAGCAATTCATCAGGTTTGCATTGCTTGCTTGTCTTTGATAGTGCTTTTACCATGACGCGTAATTTACATAATTTACACGTAATTTATCGTATACTCTCTCGGTCCCTAAAACGTTTAATTTTTAGAGTTGTCTTAAGTTAAAATTTTTAAACTTTGATAACATTTCTAGAAAAAACGCCACAATTTTTAGTATCAAATTAGTATCATTATATTTATTATATAATATAATTTTTATAAGATGCTTATTTTATATTATAGTATACCTGATGCTTATTTTATAAGATGCTTATTTTATATCATAGATAGATATTTATGTTCTTTTCTATATTCTATAAAATTGGATAAATTTAAAATAATTTGACCGACAAGAATTCTAGAAGTTAAAGTTTTCAAGGACATAGAGTATATATACTAATTTATATTTGTTTCCTTATTAATTACGATGGAAGCTGTCTCTTCTCCTTGAACCAAATCGACAGCATATGCATACGATTTACTCGGAAACAAAATCCCGTATGCGTGTTGGCCACAAATCCGTTACGGTTACGGGTGGCACGTCGTCACCAAGTACCTAACCAAGTTCTATCTAGTTCTAATCAGAGCGCAATTCTTTTCTTTTTGATTGATCTACATATACATACATAGATACAAAATCAAGTCAACATAAGGAATACAATCGATCAACCACACCATGCCGGAATATTCCGGAGCGGCGCCGGCGCCGCCACGACCGGCCAAAAGGTCTCGGCACGTTCCAGAGGCGGCGGCGGTGGCGCCGCCGTTTGTACCCAACGAACTGATCCTCGAACAGATTCTGACGCGCGTCCCGGCCGCCGCCACCGTTCGCTTCCGGGCGGTCTGCCGAGAGTGGCGCGCCGCGCTCACCTCCGATCAGTTCGTCCGGGCGCACCGAGCCATCAGAGCCGCTGCCCAGCCACCGCCGGAGATCGTTTTCTTCGCGCCAACCGCCGCAGGCTCTCCCACCGCCACGTCCTTCTACTCCTCGAGGCCGACGCTCACCTCACAGCGGAACGACGACGACCGCTCGTCGAGCTGGCGACCGTGGGCGACGTGCGCGCCGGCGACCTTGTCATGTCTGGCACCAAGCCCTGCCGCGGGCTCACCCTCCTCTCCCAGCCCGGCGTGTCCGCGTACCACGTCTGCAACCTCTCCACCGGAGAGCACGTCTCCCTGCCGCCCCTGCCCATGGGCTGGGAGAGTGATCCCCCACGGCCCCTTCGTGCTCTCGAGCACCGGGCTCGGCTTCGACGCGGGGGCAAGGTGGTCAGGCTCTTCGAGGACTGGAACAAGCGGCCGCGCTGCGAGGTCTACGGCCTGAAGTCCGGCGGGTGGCGTCCCTGCGCCGGACAGGTGCCGCCGCACGCGCCAAAGGGTCTCTGCAGCCGCCCCCCGGTGTTTGTGGACGGGTACTTCTACTGGCACATGAACACCGAGATGAACTTTTTTGGCTCGGAAGCCGTGTTCTTCAGAACGCCGGAGCCCATCCTGTCGCTCACCGTCGACACCGAGCAGTTCCGGTGGATACACCCGCCGGAAGAACGGGCGAGCTACGCCTTCCACCTCGCCGACCTCGACGGCTACCTGTGCGCCGTGGTGGACACTCGCCTCACCGTGGGACAGTACGAGCTCTGGACTTTGACGGCCGCAGCAGGCTCGACGACGACGACGTCGGCGTGGTCGTTGCGCTGCTGCATCAGCTTGGCGAGCCCGCTGCCCCGGCCGATGAGCAACGCCTTGCGCGCTGGCTGCCGCATGCTACCGCTCGGCTCAACGCCCGGAGGAGAGATACTTCTTGCCACGAGCCGCCACGAGGTGTACGCCTACGACCCTGAGAGCAATCGTGCTAGCAAGGTGTTCTCGGCGAGCGACTTCATAGACACCCTGACGCGCGAGTCAGAGCTGCTCCTCAACGTTGCCATACACGAGGAGTGGGTCACCCCCGTCTGCAGCCGCCCTAGGGCCGGTGACGATGTCGGCAAGCTGAAGATGAAGCCCGGTAACCGGACTGTTGCCAGGCAAGGAGGACGAGGACCTACTGACCGGCGCAGAGACGATGTCACTGGTATGGCGGTCATGCTTATGTTCAACCTTCTTTACCGTGACAACAATGGCCCGATACACTGAACATCTAGGACTGTGAGCAGGATAACCCGCAAACTCACGTATTGGGTTGCTGCTTGATTAAGCAGCTCATAAAATTAAGCCGGGTTCGAGCCCCAGCCTCCGCACATTGCACTTTGTGTGGGTAAGGCCTGGTGCTGACACCCTTCCCCAAACCCCGCACAGAGCAGGAGCTCTCTGCACTGGGTACGGTATTTATAGAAGTTTGCGGGCTATCTTGTTTCTGATGTTGCATTCTGATGGTACCTGGGTTCGTTGGCTCTGAAAACCGATGATTATGCACCGTGTATATATGTCAGTACCTAGGTTCATTGAGTATATGTCAAATTTGCTGCATTTGAGGCCAATCTGAAGTATAACTTCTGCAATAGAAAACCTTGGCCCAGTGTTGCCATGCCCATCTCTAAGCCGACAGTGGTGATTTTTCATGATTTTGTAAAGAGTTCAGGAGCTTTAGAATTTGATGAAGGAACAATATATGGTTACTCTGAAGATATGATTGTATAGAATAGTGGATACTAATCAATAAGCTACGGCAAGCTATACAGTACAACAAATGTAATGCTGTGCCGGCACTATATTTTCCCTGATCCTTATGTTCTTGGTGTTTACATTTGCTGATCATACTAAAAGTGAAAATTGCTGCATTGCTAAATTGGCTAAAGCATCATCTTATGGCTCGATCAAGATTGTAGAGAACTGATAGTTTGACCTATCGCGTATTGGATTTAGTAAAGAAGTGGAAATTTGGTTGTTACTAAAATCTCCTAAATTTAATTTGATCATTGATGCATCAAGCTTCCAAAAATATAGCTAAATGTATTGCGGTCAAAGGCATAAAAAGAAGACAGTGTCAGAGGATTTTGTCAATGGTGAAAGCGATCCGGATCGAGAAGAGCCAGTACTATGGATCTTCTTATGCTCCTTCTGTTCCCTCCCTTTTTGCTCTTCCGGGCAAAAAAGTCACCTTCATCACCAGTGTTGGCTTCACTTCCTGCCCAAGCATGTTGGTTCATCCTTGTGAGATTTAGCATTTTGGCTAATCAGTGGCATGTTGCTGTGGCCCGTAGTTGGTGCTGGAGAGACGACCATGTTTTTTGCTGAACACACAAGGGGGACTGGAGCTGGAAATCGGCGCGCTTTCTCCGTCACGGCTAACGTGTTAGCGGAGGTGTCGGGGACCAAATTAAGGGCCCTCCTAACAATTAGGCCACACAAACTAACAAAACACGGCCTGCCAAGGCCCACGCCTTGCGCACCAACACCACCGAGCCCACATTGCGGGGACTTCAAGCAAACGCTAGCTTTCCACCCGTCAAGCCTCCTTCATCAAGGCCTCGGACGAGTTCACATTTTCCGCCTCGCCCGAGCCTCCCGTAGAGGCCTCGGACGGGCGTCTGCTTTCCGACTTCGCCCGAGCCTCTCGGCGAGAGGCCTCGGGCGGCGTCCCCTTCCGTCCCGACCTAGCCCTCCGCTGCCCTCGGACGGGCGATGCCCCCGCCTCGCCCGGGCCTCCTGCGAGGCCTCGGGGCCGGGCCTCTGCGCCCGCCTCGCCCGAGGCCTCCTGCTTGAGGCCTCGGGGCCGGGCACTAACCTCCGCCTCGCCGAGGCCTCCTGCGGCGGCCTCGGGGCGAGTTCCGCCTTCCGTCCCGGCCGAGGCCCCGCGCTAAGGCCTCGGGCGACCACGCGCCGCATCACACGGTCAGGGCCGACCACTGACTTGGCGTATATCCACCGCCCGCCTTCCCACGGTGGCTGTCGGGCTGACGCTAGCCCCCTGGCGGTGGATGGGGCCGTCCCGTCACCACTCTGCACCTCTGCGCCCTCGCGCTCATGATTACGCAATCCCTGATTGGCGGCCATGCACCCCTTTGTAGGGGCGACATAATGACTAACCCCTGGGTCCCATCACGGGAGTCAGATACGGAGCATGCCGCATCCCGGGCAGGAGCACAGCGCCACCCTGTACGGCGGCCGAGTCTTCCGGTGCCCCCGGCCACTGTGTACACCCGGGCTTCAGGCCGGGGGACGAAAAGATGCCCCGTGCGCTGTATATCTCGTCGGCCACGCCGTATACGACAACGATGCGCGCCCTCGAGAGCCCGGACCGGGAGTAAGTCAAAGCTACAGCAGGCCACGGTACCTGGGCACGCTCATCATGACGCCCACGCCGACCCTGCGCAAAGGCGGGCGTCCCCTCCTTCGCCAAAACGAGGAGCCGACTCCACGGGGCGGCGCCCGCCATCGACAGTGCGGCGCCGTGCAAGACAAAACCGCCGCCCTCACCCGGGGCCTCGGCACAAGGAGAGAGGGAGCCCCTAGGCCTCGGCAGGATGAGGCGGCGCCCACCGCCGTCTTTCCTATTCAAACACTGTACTGTAAAGCCCGTCCCTCCCCTTCCGGCTATAAAAGGGGGGGCGGGGGTCCTTCCGGGGACAGGGAAAATCCTAGGAAGCAAGTCAAGCAATCTCCTTGGCAAACAACACACACACACACACTCACTCATCTCACACGAGACTTGGGACAGTTCCCTCTCTCCACTTGCTTGTACACCCTACCTCACAGGCACCTTGGTGCGAGGATAATACAAAACCTTCTTGTGTCCTCCTTCTTGCACACCATCCGGGGGTTGGGAGCACGCACGTAAATTCACTCGTTGGTACTAGGACCACTAGTTTTAGCACCGACAGTTGGCGCGCCAGGTAGGGGCTTGTGCGTGCTTTTCGCTTTCCTTCCCGCCAAAACTCTGGAATGGCCAGCAACGACATTTCGGGGCGGATTCCCAGCCCTAACTCCACTCCACTCCGGCCCGGCTGGAGCAGGGGACCCGATCCGGTTTGGTGAGCTCGAGTTCGTGTCAATCGGAGTCGATGCGACATGGAACTTCTCCCGGCCGGAATCCGGGGACCTCGACCGAGCTCCGTGGACCTACTTGCCGGCCGTCGCGGGAGGCGCCGTGGCGCGCGTTCCCGCCAGGCGCGACGGACGCACCACGGCGCCCGGCGATGCGGAGGAGGACCTTGCGGCGTTGTGGCTGGGCGGCAGCGCCGCCGCCATCGCCACCACGCCCGGCCATTTGGCACGTCAGCGCTTCTTGCCACGTGCGCCAGCGTGCGTCTCCACCGTCATGGGAGCCGGAGGAGGCGTCCACGCCGTCGGCGGCGCTCCACGGAGCGCCTCGGCGGACATCCCCGACGGATCCATCACGCCTATGAGGAGTACCTGGTTAGGCGGGAGGAGCGGCGCGCCACTGCAGCGGCGCTACATCCACCCGTCCGGCGCTACCTCGAGGACCGCGGAGCCCGGGGGTTCCTTCGGAGCATGCCTTCGCTTTCGGCTACCCGGTTCGACTCCCCAGGGCGACATGTACTATCCGACTTCGTGAATGCTTTCACGTGGAGATCGGTGAGCTTCGGCGTGGCGGCAACGGCAACGGCAGGCGGCCCCAGGGCCGTGATCCCGGGCCCGCCGCCGGGAGGCGACTCCGGCGGGCGCAACCCCGAGGACCTAACACATCCCGGCCTCCGGGCCGGGGGGGCCACAAACTCCGGCACATGTGGGCCCTCCGGGGACCGGCGAGCCACCGGCTACCCCTCGGAGAGCCACGGCGTCCCGCTATCGAGCGGATTCGGGAGCTTGGGGGGCAGGCTCGGCGCGGCCGTCACATTCTGACGAGGGAGATAGAAGCGTAGCATGCCCACCGTGCGACACGCAATCCTAGCCCGCTGCTCGTCGACAAGCGGCGTGACGTCAACAGAAGGATGGATCAACGGCGAGGGGGTGGAGAGCGTCCCCCATCTTCCCACGCGCAAAGTCATAACGTCGCGGCGGCTGCCCTCCTCGTCCGGTCGATGCGGAACCATCGACCCGGAGGGGACGGCGGATTCGAGATGATCTGCGAGATTATCTCGAGACCGCTGCTGTCCGGCAAGCTGAAAGCTTCGGCCTCCCGGCATCGGACACCGGGGGATGAGGAGGGCGAAGAAGCGCCCACGACGCGAGCGAAAAAGCTTCGGTCCATCGGGACCCATCGCGAAAACCGATCCGCGGCGTCTTCGGGGCGACCGCGGCGGCATCGGCGATGGTGGCGCCGCGCCGCGTCATCAACAACGCCGCAAAGGAAGGCGGGCCGGGCGGATGCGACCGCCAGGCCGCGCAGAGGCGGAAAGGCGCGATAGCGGCGAGGACGCGACGATCCACCGATCCTCGGGGCCGCGCGCCTTCAGCCGGGAGATCCGCGGCGCCGCGGTTCCCCTTCCGGTTCCGACAGGTAGGCCAATCTTGCCAAATACTCGGGAGAAACGAACCCCGAGGTTTGGCTCAACGACTACCGCCTAGCATGCCAGGCTTGGCGGCGCGGACGATGACCGGCTTATCATCCGCAACCTTCCGCTGCACTTGGGTGATTCGGCACGCGGCTTGGCTGGAGCATCTTCCCGCCCGCACAATCCGCGGCCCGGTCCGAGCTAGTCGGGGTTTTTGTGGGGAATTTCAGGGCACATACGTGCGCCCGGGGAATTCGTGGGATCTCCGCAGCTGCCGCCCGGAGGCCCGACGAGCAGCTACGTGACTTCATCGGGCGCTTCTCGAAGAAATGCACGGAGCGCCCAACGTGGCCGGCACCGCCATCATCGGTGCATTCCTTGGCGGCACGACACGCAAGGAGCTCGTCCACGAGTTGGGCGGGAAGATGCCGACCACCGCCAACGAGCTGTTCGAGGTGGCGGCGAACTTCGCCTCCGGCGAGGAGGGGTGGGAGCGATTTTCCGCGGCGTCGGCGGCAAAGGGAAGCGGAAGGAGGACAATGCCGAGGGGGAGGCAACCAGCGGCCCCAGAAAAAAAACAAGAAGAACAAGCACAAAGGGAAAAAAGGGCAAGAAAGAGGTGGACTCAGGGGCGATATCGTTGCCACGGTGACCCGCCAAGAGACCCCCGAGGCCCCCCCGGGCCTTCGACGACATGCTCAAAAAGCCCTGCCCTTTCCACAAATTCCCCGTCAAGCACACTATGGGGAGTGCGATTTGGCTTGTCGCTTCTATCGAAGCTTCCCCCACGAGGACAAGAAAAAAGAAGGAGGGGGAAAACAAAGGCGAGGAGTTCCACGAGGTCCATGACGTTTTCATGGTCATCGGGGGGACTGCCGGCGAACCTCACCCCGCGCCCGAGATCAAGCGCGGCGTCGAGAGATATTCTCGGTGCACCCCGCCACTCCGCGGTACCTGCCGTGGTCCGCCCGGCGCCATCACCTTCAGCATCGGCGACCACCCGCCCTCGTGCCAAAGCCGGGGCGGTACCCGCTCGTGGTCGACCCCATTGTCGGGCAACGTGCGGCTCACCAAGGTGCTGATGGATGGCGGAAGTGCCCTTAACATCCTCTACTCCGAAACCCTCGGCTTGTTGGGGATAGGCGCTCACGGCTTCGGCCCGGTAGCTCTCCCTTTTGGGGGCGTAGTGCCGGGTAGACGCGCTGGCCCCTCGGGCTGATCGACCTCCGGTCTGCTTTGGGACACCATCGAACTTTTCGCAAGGAGGTCATCACCTTCGACGTGGTTGACTTTTCGAGGAACCTATCACGGAATCCTCGGACGACCAGCGTATCACGAAGTTCATGGCCGTCCCCAACTACACTTACCTTCTCCTCAAGATGCCGGGCCCTAATGGCGTCATCACCGTTGGCTCCTCCCTACGAACACGCGTTCAAGCTGCGACGTCGAGGCGTCGAGCATGCCCGAGGCTGTGGTGATCTCCGAGGCCCTCGACACCAAGCGTCACGCCGGCGCATTCGAGCCATCCGACGGAGTGAAGGAGGTCCCGCTGGACCCCGCCTCTCCATCGGCAAGGCGGTGAAGATCTGCGCCTCCCTCGACCCGAAATAGGAAGTTGTGCTCGTCGACTTCCTCCGCGCAAACGTCGACATCTTTGCGTGGAGCCCCTCGGACATCTTAGGGCATTCCGAGGGAAGTCGCCGAGCACTCCCTTGACATCCGGGCGGGTCCAAGCCGGTGAAACAGCGTCTGCGCCCGATTTGACGAGGAGAAGCGCAGGGGCCATTGGCGAGGAGGTGAACAAGCTTTTGGCGGCCGGGTTCATCAAGGAGGTGTTCCACCACGAGTGGTTATCTAACCCTGTATTGGTTAGGAAAAAAGAGTGGGAAATGGAGGATGTGTGTAGATTACATTAATCTAAATAAAGCATGTCCGAAAGTCCCTTTTCCCTTACCACGTATCGATCATATAGTCGACTCCACTTCGGGTGTGAGCTCTTATCCTTCCTTGACGCCTATTCCGGCTACCACCAAATCAAGATGAAGGAGTCCGACCAGCTCGCGACTTCCTTCATCACCCCTTTCGGTATGTCTTTGCTACGTGGCGATGCCCTTCGGGCTCGAGAACGCAGGGGCCACGTATCGGCCCGGTGCATCTTTGGGCGTTTCGGAGACCACATCGGTGAAACCGTAGAAGCCTACGTCGGCGACATCGTGGTCAAGACCAAGGAGGCCGACAACCTCATCTCGACCTTGAGGTCGCATTTCGGTGTCTCAAGGCCAAGGCGTCAAGCTCAACCCCGAGAAGTGCGTCTTGGGGTCCCCGAGGCATGCTCCTCGGGTTCATCGTCTCAAGCGCGGCATCGAGCCCAACCCGGGAGAAGGTAAGCTGCGGTAACGAGCATGGGGCCGATCGAGGACTGAAGGGTGTGTGCAGCGAGTCATGGGGTATGTTTGGCGTCTCTAAGCCGCTTCATCTCACGGCTCGGCGAGAAGGGCCTGCCCCTCTATCGCCTCCTAAGAAAGTCCGGCGCTTCTCACGGACCTCCGAGGCCCGGGAGGCCCTCGACAAGCTCAAAAGCCGCCCTCACCAGGGCCCCGATCCTCGTCCCGCCAACCGAAGGGAGCCCCTCCTCATGCGTTGCTGCAACAACGCAGGTAGTCGATCGCGGCCATCGTCGTCGAGAGGCGGGAGGAGGGCCACACCCCCACCGGTCCGGAGGCCGGTTTACTTCATCGGCGAGGTGTTGTCCGAGACCAAGATCCGCTACCCGCAGATCCAAAAACTGCTCTGGCGGTGGTCCCGACCGGCGCAAGCTCCGGCACTACTTCGACGCTCACCCCGTGGCGGTGGTCTCCTCCTTCCCGTTGGGGGAGATCCTCCAAAATCGGGAAGTCTCGGGCGGGTCGCCAAGTGGTCCGTTGAGCTCATGGGGGAAACCCTCTCCTACGCCGCCAAGGAAGGCTATCAAGTCTCAAGTCTTGGCTGACTTCATCGCCGAGTGGACCGATACTCGGCTACCGCCGCCCGGCTCCGGGTGGAATGCTTGGATAATGTACTTGACGGGTCCCCGATGAAGACTGGAGCCGGCGCTGGCCTCCTCTTTGTCTCCCCCCCCTCGGGGTGCACATGCGACACGTAATCCGCCTTCACTTCCCGGCGTCAAACAACATGGCGGAGTACGAGGGCCTACTCAACGGGTTGAAGATCGCCATCGAACTTCGGCATCAAAGCGCCTTGATGTCCGAGGGGACTCGCGACTTGTCATCGACCGGTCATGAAAGACTCAAGCTGCCACGACCCCAAGATGGGCCCAGCGTCTTTGCAAGGCGGTGCGCGCCACGGAAGACAAGTTCGAGGGCCTTGAGCTCAACCACGTCGTCCGCAGGTACAACGAGGCTGCCGACGAACTTCGCCAAGATCGCCCATTTGGAAGAACCCGGTTCCCCCCCCGCGTCTTCACAAGGGACCTCACGGCTCCCTCCATCACACTCGGCCGAGCAGGGAGGAGGCCACGGAGAATCGCTCGACCCCCCTCGGGGCTGGGGAGATGTCCAAGGTCACCTCTGCTGCCGAGGCCCCCTTGGACTCCGGGAGTCCTCGGCGTCAAACCCCGGGGACATGGAGATCGGCGGGGAGGATCCGGAAGCCGACCCCAAGCCGGACTGGAGAAAGCCATACCTCGATTGGATTGTTCGGGGGAACCCTCCCGAGGACTTCAATCAAGCCCGGCGCATCGCGAGAAGAGCAAAGTCCTTCCGTCGTCATCGAGGGCGACCTCTACAAACGAAGCCCCTCGGGGTCCTGCGGCGATGCGTCACGGTCGAGGATGGCCTTGCCCCAGTTCGCAAAATCCACGCCGGGGTGTGTGGCCACCACGCCGCCCCCGCTCCCTCGTCGGCAACGCTTTCCGGCGGGGGTTCTACTGCCAAACCGCGGTCGCCCGACGCCACCGAGGTAGTGCGCACTGCGAGGGTGCCGATGCCTACGCTCGTCGAGGCGCACCTACCGGCTCGGGCACTCCGGACCATCCCGATCACATGGCCCTTCGCCGTGTGGGGTTTGAACTTAGTAGGACCTCTCAAGAAAGCGCCCGGGGCTTCACCCATTTGCTTGTCGCCATCGACAAGTTCTCCAAGTGGATCGGGCGCGCCCGTCACCAACATTCGATCCGAGCAGGCGGTGCTCTTCTTCACCGACATCATCCACCGCTTTGGAGTCCCGAACTCTATCATCACCGACCACGGCACCCGGTTCACGGGGCGAAGTTTAGAAACTTCTGCGACAACCACTAGATACGCATTGTGCGGTCCTCGGTCGCGCACCCACGTGACGAACGGGCGGGTGGAGCGGGCCAACGGGATGATCTTTGCAAGGGCTCAAGCCTCGGATCTTCAACAAGCTCGACAAGTTCGGCAAAAGGTGGCTCGAGGAGCTCCCCTCGGTCCTCTGGAGCCTCGGGGCGACAACAAGCCGAGCCACGGGGTTCACGCCTTTCTTCCCGGTATACGGCTCGAGGCCGTCCTCCCCCTTGACTTGGAATTTGGCTCTCCGAGGCTCAAGTCCTATGAGGAGTGGCGCAACCCGGTGGGCTCGGGAGAACTCGCTGGATATGCTTGACGAGGCCGGGGGGCGCTGCCCTCCTACACTCGGCAAGATACCGCCAGTCCCTCCGACGCTACCACGACCGACGGGTCCGAGCCGAGACCTCAAGGAAGGCGATCGGTGTTCCGTCTCCGCCAAGACAACGGGGGGCGCCACAAGCTCACGCCGCCTTGGGAAGGACCCTTCATCGTCGCCGAAGTCCTCAAGCCGGCACGCATACAAGCTCGCCAATGAGGACGGAGAAGTCCTCAACAACGCTTGGAACATTCAACGACTACGCCGCTTCTACCCTTAAGTTTCCAAGTTCCTACTTATAGTTGTACTCCATATTTCTCAAAGAAGAATGAAAAACACTTTTACAATTTTCTGCAAATAAGAAACATATCCGAGGCCCTCGGGGCTGAGGACCTTAACTACACTTACACCGCCTCGAGCTGAGCGAGACTCGGCTTTGACCCATCAAAGTCGAGCCTCCCGGGGGGGCTAGACAGGGGGAACTCCCTCTGAAAGGCACTCTGCAAGCGCACTTTTTTTTAGTCATTTTTTGAACATTTTCGTGTTACAAATCTCGAACGCTTGGAAAAAGGGTAACGGAGGGATTACTCGAAACCTAAGGCTGGTTGAGCTACGGAGTTGCTTACGCCCATGCGCTCGACACTCCTACTCACGCCATAGGGCGAGGTACCTCATGCTTTGAGGAAGGGCTGCTCCAAACGTCAAGGGCGGGAAAGCCACGAGGCCACCCACGCCCCGATGCTAGGGTGCCTGCAGCTTAAACCACCTTTGACTAAGGACTCCTGTGTCCCTGCGAGGGCCCTAATCTAAGTACGAGGCGAGAATCAAAGGCACGAAAAGTAAACGAGAAAACGAAAAACAAATCATAAGGCCTCGATGGGCCACGGTACTTGTCAACCAGACAAAATAACAAAAAGCTAATTAAGTTTTTTTTTTTACATGGGCACGCTCGACCCAACATGCGAGACCTCAGCACTGGGGGCGTCCGACCCCCCCTCTCCCCCCAGTGGCGGCATCCATGGCGTCGGTGGCGTCGGCTCCTTCGGCGGCGTTAGGGAGGATCGCCGTGCGGAAGTGCCCGACCAGCGCGATCGTGGCCCCTTCAGCCCCGCTGAAGCAGCGGCTCGTCGAACACCTCCTCTCGCGACCCTCCTCGTCCTCGGCGACGACGAGCCCCTCGGAAACTTTGGGGAGGTCGAGGTCGTAGTGTGAGAGAGTCATCGCCAAGGTGTGCGACACGCCGGTCCGAAGGCCGGACTGAAGGGCGGCGTGGACACGCTTCCACCCATCACGGGCAACGCCTCCGGGCGGCCCGGTGGGACTGCTGCCGGCGGACTCGCCGGCCTCGACCGCTGTGCAAACGGCTCCGACCTTCTCCTTCGGGGCCTCGAGCTCGCCTGCTTGCCAGGAGGAGTAGGCCGTCTGCCTTTGCACTAAGGTCCGCCGCTTGCTCGGACGACTTCCTCCTCGGCTCTGCATCCGCCCGGGTCGGCCTTGGGGCTGGAATACAAAGATGCGACTGCCCTAAAATGACAAAGACTTACCTTCCGTCCGCGCCACCTCCTCCGCCATTTGCGCCTTGAGGCTGGATGGCCTCATTCGGCAGCGCTTGCCCAAGCTCGGCCCGCACCATGGTGACGTCGTTGACAAAAGCTGGTGATCGGTGTCCATATTCACCGGGTTCTCTGTCAAGGTCCCGATGGTGCCGGAGGCCTCGGCAAGCGCCGTCCTCATCGCCTCCTTCTCGGCGCGGAGCTTGTCGAGCTCCTCGTTCCGGCGGCCCAGCTCGGTCTTGTACTGGTTTGCCTCCCCGTCGTTGGAGATGGAGCGCCTCGTCGAGGCCGGACTGAACCGGAGAAACTCGATTTCTCCCGGGGACCCCACCGCCCGGATCCTACAACGATCGGGGCCAACGGATTAGCCGCCTTTGGGCGCTCATGCCAAGGTTAGGCTTCAACCACAAATGTTTGTATTACCTTCAACAGTCGGGGAGGTCCCCGGAGAAGATCGGCGAGAGCGGGCCAAGCAGGTTTTTGGCCGACTTCATGTACTTATCCGCCTGCTCCCACCGGGTCGACTCAAAGGCGTCGTCCAAGCACGTAGACTGGCCGGTCCTCCGGGTCCCGGCGGTCCGACCGCACAATACTGGGGCGGCACGTTCTGGGCTGGAGGACCCCTCGGCGGGCGCCGCGGTCGACGACCCCATACGATTGCCGCTGAGGAGGTAGCATCCGCGACGACCACCTCTTTCCCCCGCGGGGAGGCGGTCTCCCTCTCGAGGAGGGGATCTCCACCACCTCCTGCGTCGAGGCGCGGCTTAGGGGCGGAACGGGCGCTCGCTCCTCCATGACCACGTCGCCCGGTGGCCATCGGGGCGGCGCCCGTCACGGCTTCAGCGGCGAGCGCCGTCCACGGTCTCCACAAAGAAGCGCCGCCAAGGCCCCGCGCGCCGCTTGCGCTTGCTCCGCACGGGCGGAGGGATGGCTCCATGGCCGAGGGCGCGTCGATCACCGCTTCCTCGGACGCCGCCCGGTACCACCACCCCCAGGGGGCGGTGGCGCCAGCCCGTCGCGCTTTTGTAGCCTCGGCCGCTTGCGCGGAGCGAAGTGGGGCCAGGGGCCGGGGCCGGGGCCGTCTTGCGCTTTTTTGCTGCGTAGCAAGAAGAGTGGGTCTTCAAAAAAAAAAAAGAAGGCGGCGGCAAGACTAAAAGGACAAACACCTACCTGGCGGCCGGCGGTTGAAACGACCGGCTCACTGGAGCCGTGCTCGCTGGGCTCCGGACTGAGGTGTCCTCGGCCCACGCGACTCGGAGGTCACGGGCACAGGACACTGGCCCACCGGCGCCGCCGCCTCTTCGGCCGAGGCCTGCGCCTCACCCTCGGCGGTCCTCCCCGCCGCCTCGGGCCGTTCCGGGCAGGACCGAGTCGCCCCCGGCCCGGGGCCTGGCGGGCGTGGGATGACTTCGGGGAGGGGCCTCGCTCCTCCCCGGCCGAGTCACGTCTCCGGCCACCTCGGCTGAAGCCTCGGCGGAGTGAGGGGCGGGAGCGGTGTCCTTCAAGCGGCCACGGCGCCCACTCCCTTTCTTCACGGGGGGGGTGCGGCCAAGCCAAAGAAGCTGTAGTCCTCCTCCTCCTCCTCGTCATCCTCATCATCGTCATCGGCGCCGGTGGTGTCGGAGGGGCGTCGGCTCCCGGGGGGGCCCCTCGTCCTCTGGCTGGCGCCTCCCGCTTCTCCAGGCGCGCTTCTCACCCTCCCTGCGGATGTTCCGGATTCTTCTTCTCCTTCTTCTTCTTCTTCCTCTCCTTCTGCTCCGCCCCGATGGCCTTGTTAGCCTCCTTCACCGCGGAGGCGGGAGGCTTCAACGCTCTCAACTTCCCGGCCGGTCCCTGCGAGGGAAAAAGAACAAGGTGAGGTTAAAGGGGGAGATGCGGGCATCAACGATACAAGCACAATCAAAGGAACTCACCACGGAGATGGCGTCCGGGTGGGGGCGCATCGCGACCACAGTAGAGGAGGAAAGGGTCGGTCACCGTCGCCGCCTCCTTCGTCCCGCTCGACAACCTCGTCGAACTTCGAGGTCGACGGACGACATCCTTGTCCCAGCCAGGGGCTCCTTTCCTGCATGTCGAGCAGGGAAAAGCCGCCTCGACATGAGGGGCGGGGACTCGCCCGTTGGTGGAAGGCGGCGATGACGACCGACGCATCCAACCCCTTCTAGGTCAGCATTTTCAAGGCCGGAACACCTTCTTCAGCGGAGTGGTCTTCTCCTCGATGATCTCCTCCCTCCACCTTGCGGGCTCCGCCTCAAACACCTTCCGGTGAAAGCGGGCGGGTGGCGGAAGTCGTTCCGGAGATAGAACCACTTCGCGCGCCCGGCCAGCGGTTGGAGGAGGCGAGCCTCGTCGGGATGTAGGAATCCCGGTGGCGATTCCGCGGCTGCGGTATGCAGCTCCCGACAGCAGACGGGCATCCTCTTCCCTTACCGGCGCCCTTGAAGTAGAGGGCGCCCTCGAAAAATAGAGCCGGAGAGATCCCGGTGGGGCTCGACTCCGAGGTATCCCTCGCACAAGGCGACGAACACCGCCAGGTGCGTGATGGAGTTGGGGTTGAGGTTCTGCAGCTCCGGGCCGTAGTACTCGAGGATGGCCCTCAAGAACCGGCCCACCGGCATCCCGAACCCGTTCTCATGGAACGTCGTGAAGCTCACGGCGTACCGGGGCGAGGTGCGGGGGTGTGGTCGGCCGGCGGAACAATCCCACTCCGGCGAGGCCGGGTCGGCGCAGGGGCGGAGAAGCCCCTTCCCCCACGCGGCGCCGTCGGCTCCGGCGGCGTCACGGGCTCGTTTCCCACCTCCTCCACGCCCGACGATCTCGGGCCTCGGCACCATGGCGACAGGTGGGCTAGGGCGGAATGTGGTGGTTTCTCTCCCTTCTCGCTCCGTTCCCTCTCGGCGCGGATGCGGATGGCGGCGGAGGGAAACGAATAGCGGGCGCAAGGGTGAGGAAGGCGAGAAGAAAACCCGACGGCCGCCCACACCGGTATTTATACCCGAAACCCCGGTCGGTTCACCTACCCACATTTAATGCACGATCGCCCGGGATTTCCCACTTGAGTACACGTCGCCGCGGAGACCCAGGCGCCGGCGCCTGGCGGCCCGCCCACGGCCCCGTGGCGCCTCACGCCGCGATGCGAGTTTTTCTCCACATAAAATCCCGGCACACGGAACCCGGGGCTGGCGCCCTTGGCGCGGCTTCGGTGGCACCCGCGGCAAGACATCATCACCCAATGGGACCCGCAAGCAGCGCCGCGGCAACTGCCACGACGGAGAAAGAGGGGCCCGCCACCTCCTCGCCGGGCGCCCACATCCCGCTGGCCCACGAAAAAGCGCCCACGTCCCCACACGGGGGGTGTTCACACCAAGCGCTTCCTTCCCCACGGAAGGGAAGCAGGCGACGGCCCATTACGGTCCGTAGGTACGAAAGCCGGCCCATCTCGGGGTTCGACCGGCTCCCTCGGGACAAGAGAGTCGAGGGCAGCTCGGACGGCCTCATACACAGCATAGCCTGGCGTGGCAGGCCGTCCCTGTAGCATCCGAGGCCAGCACGGCAGCCTGAGAAAGGGGGGATCCCGCGTGGGAGAGCACCAAGCCCTCGGGACCCGGCGGACGGGACCCGAGCCCCGCCTCGGGGACACTGTGCGAGCTCTTATGGAACAGCGCCTCCGGGCCCAGCCAACCCCTAACGAGCAGGGGCACGGGCGTTTCACTTGGATCCTCCCGTTAACAGCTCACCGGATCAAGTTGCGTGTGACACTCGTCACCGGCGGCGTGACAAAATCCACCCTCCTCCCCTGCGGAAGGGATGCGCGAGGCGTTCACGAAGTTAACGGCCAAGTACCTCGCGGCCGCCCCCCCGCCCGAGCAGGGCTCGGGCTACCACGGCGCGGCCGGCGGGAGTAGGGAAACGTCATCTAACCAGCGTCATGCCCCCGGACGAGCCGCGGGCCCGGGGACTCGGCAAGCGGCCCTGCACTCATGTAAGCCCTCGGAGAAGCACCCACACTCCTCCGAGGCCTCGGGGGCTACACCCGGCCGGGTGCGCGCGCGCCCCCCACCGGAGAAACGATCTCACGAGGTGAAGCGGGAACACCCCCTCACCAAGCACGTACAAGCCCTCGAAGGATCCTCACGCCCCTCCGAGGCCTCGGGGCTGCACCCGCCCTGCGCTCGCACGCACCAGTGAGGAACGCCTAGGGCATCTAACGGCTAGCCCGGGAACTAGACAAAAAAGCACGACCTCGGCCTCCGAACAACGAGTGCTCCCACTCCTTCGGGAGGCTCGGGGGCTACCGTCGGGGACCAAAATAAGGGCCCTCCCCGACAATTAGGCCCAAGAAACGCAAAAACTAGGCCACACAGTAACAAAACACGGCTGCCAAGGCCCAAGCGCACTACACACTAACACCCCCGAGCCCACATTGCGGGGACTTCAAGCAAACGCTAACTTTCCGCCCGTCCAAGCCTCCTTCATCAAGGCCTCGGACGAGTTCACATTTTCCGCCTCGCCCGAGCCTCCCCGTAGAGGCCTCGGACGGGCGTTCGCTTCCCGACTTCGCCCCGAGCCTCTCGGCCGGCCTCCTCGGGCGGCGTCCGCCCCATCCCGACCGAGCCCTCCCTGCTTTGAGGCCTCGGGACGGGCACTAACGCTCCGCCTCGCCCGAGGCCTCCCCCTGCCGAGGCCTCGGACGGGCACTAACACTCCGCCTCGCTGAGGCCTCCCCCGCAGACGGCCTCGGACGAGTTCCGCCTTCCGTCCCGACCGGCCCCGGCGCTAAGGCCTCGGGCGACACGCGCCCGCATCACCTGGTCAAGGCCCCACCACTGACTTGGCGTATATATCCACCGCGCCTTCCCACGGTGACTGTCAGGCTGACGCTAGCCCCCTGGCGGGGATGGGAGCCGTCCCCGTCACCACTCTGCACCTCTGCGCCCGCGCTCACGACTACGCAATCTTTACAGCGGCCGGGCACACGCCCGCGCTGTAGGGCGTCATGATGACTAACCCCGTGCCCAGGTCCCATCACGGGAAGTCCAAATACGGAGCATGCCGCATCCCGGGCGGGAGCACGGCGCCACCTTCGCATGGGCGGCCGGGTCTTCCGGTGCCCGGCCACTGCGCACCCAGGCTTCGAGCCGGGGCAGACGGGGAGATGGCCCCGTCGCTGTATCTCTACGTCGGCCCGCGCCGTATACGACAACGACGCCGCGGCCCTCGGGAGCCGGACCGGGAGTGAGTCAAAGCTACAAAGCAGGCCACGGTACACAGGGCACGCTCATCATGACGCCCACGCCGACCCCTGCAGGCAGCGTCCCCCTCCTTCGCCAAGAACGAGGAGCTCGACGGGGGGGACGGCGCCCGCCATCGACAGTGCGGCGCGCCGCAAGACAAAACCGCCGCCCTCACCCGGGGCCTCGGCACAAGAAGAGAGGGAGCCCCTAGGCCTCGGCACGATGAGGCGGCGCCCACCACCGTCTTTCCTATTCAAACATCAGACTTTGTAAAGCCCGTCCCTCCCCTTCCGGCCATAAAAGGGGGGGGACGGGGTCCTTCCGGGGACAGAGGAATGCAAGGAAGCAAGTCAAGCAATCTCCTTGGCAAACGAACACACACACACTCACTCATCATCTCACACGAGACTTGGGACAGTTCCCTCTCTCCACTTGCTTGTACACCCTACCTACAGGCACCTTGGTGCGGGATAATACAAAACCTTCTTGTGTCCTTCTTGCACACCATCCAGGGTTGGGAGCACGCACGTAAATTCACTCGTTGGTACTAGGACCATTAGTTTTAGCACCGACAATATGGTTTTCGCATTTCTAAACTCAACAACTTAAAAGTTATTCATAATTTATATTTCCAATGTTTGACTTAAATCTTGTCCAAATAAATATATATGCATTATTTCTGTATAGAACTTAGTGTTACGAAAAATTAATAGTTTGAAGACCTTGGTTTGAACCTTTTCTTCTACACTCTCTCCGTCCTAAAACAAGCATACATCTTGCTTTTTGAGAAGGTTCTCAAGACTTCAATGAGTGGGAAACAGTGTAGACAGGTTTAATTTTAATGAAAACTTTCATAATCTTTTTCTACATTTGTACCGTGACTTGTAAGCTTGTTTAATGCTTATGAAACACTCATGAAATCCTTACTAAGACTGGCCGACTAGCCTTACTACATCTGATTTTTTTTGTTCTCCTATCTCCGTATTAAGTAGCAAGCATGGAGGTGATTAAAAAAAATAACTTTTGTTCATATTTCTAGTTATAGTGAATTTGACTATGACAAGCCTATAGTTAAGTTATGTTAGAGCTGCAATGATTTTTCCCTGCAAATTTCTAAGAATACATGATGTAACTTAATAAAAGTCGGGTGTCGAGCACATTAGAGATGCCTTGGATTTTTTTTTCAACACTTAAAACAGCCAGAGTGGCGTAGCATGGATGCTCATAACTTTGGATGTTGGGACTTCGGAGGCCAAAAAATACTTTGTTGTGGCTTGTTGGGTAGATAATCCTTCCTTTTCTTTGTATATCTTTTTCTTAACGAAAACAGTGGGGCAAAGCCCCCAGCGGCATTTATATAAAGAAGAGCGGATCCAAAAGATTTACAAAGTTAACCAAGTTTAACCCAGAGAAAGTGCATGAAAAAAAAAAACTGAAAACTGAAGATTACAAGCTGTCTAACCACAATGGAATAGCAGGGTGGAGAAGGAGCTTAATCCTGTAAAGATGAAATAAAATGTCTTGCTCAAAATAAACTATTCCTCCATGAAGATACACTAGGTACCTTTCCATTGAAAATGACTACATTTCTTTCATTCCATATGCACCGTGCAGCCACCATAAAGACCTCCATGAAGAATGAAAAAAGGGAAGGCATATTGTTTTCCACGCAAGCAACAAAATTTGACTCTCTTATTTGAAATATAGCAGAGTTAACTTTATTTTTTTTTAAAAAAAGCAAAACTGATTGCACGTTAAAATGAATGACCTTATTATAGGTTATTACCACTGATATTCCTCCTTATAGTTCCTCCTAGTGTGTAAAACTTGAAGTGAATGGCTGAACTAATTAGAGTTTTACTACCATAAAAAAAGTGGGTTAGATCATATTTGGATCAGGATAACAACATCGACCAAGTTTAGAAACTTGTGGTGGTCACCTTGATAGTTCAAGGACCGAGATAACATTGCCGACCAAATGTAGTACCTGCAGGAATTTTTTTTAAAATAATATTTTTAATGATTAATTGTAAATATAGAAGCCGGTTGCCAAGAATTGCAAGTCTAGCACCCTATCGGCCGCTAGAAAACCGATAGGACACCTATTGGCTGTTGGGGGGCCGACAGGATCCAATCGGCAGCCCAGCGGCCGATTAGGGCTGCTGACTAGGCTCGAGTGTACAGGCCAGCGAGGACCAGTCGGCCCGACAGACCTATCGGCTATCCACCGGCCGATAGGGACCTGTCGGCTCTCCAGCTGCCGACAGGCCCCTGCGCCCTGCTGCTTGCCGGCGGCAGCCGCTCATGCAGTACGTGGCGGGCAACTTGCCGCGCGCGAAGGCATGCATGCATGTATGCACGTCGACGGTAGCTGCAACATCATTCGTGATGATGAATGTGAACACGTACGTAATGTTGTGCAAAAAAAAAATGATCAGTGCTCCCCACGGTTTTTGAATCGAAACACGTCGCTGATGATGAACTAGTACTGTATGATAACGGACATATATAAAAGTAGCTACGCCACTGTGCTGGGCAGGGCAGATTAGTGATTACACCCGGTTCTTTGAGGATACGGATACAAATCCTATATTCTATATTTTTATCGAATATGGATTTGAAATCGGATAAAGAAAATACTAAACAAAATTCAGAGACATCCATTTAGTATCATATTAGAAACGGATACGAATACGGATGTCCATATTACAAGTTTCATTCTTTCATCCCTAGTAATTCTAGTGGCTCTGGGGTGTTTGGTTCCGACAGCTAAAATTTAGTCCGTGCCCCATCGATTATTTACATACTAATTAGGAGTATTAAATATAGACTAATTATAAAACTAATTCGGAGGAACAGTATTCTCTATCTATCGATGGGACATCGTCTATGACTAGACATCGTAATTAGTATTAAACATCGATGGAACAAAGACTAAACTTTGTAGGTCCATATAGTTGTTTAACATTGATTAAGAATTTAGTTCTTAAAACTAAAAAGGTTATAATTCTAGATCAAGAAAAATTGGTTGCGCTTAATTTTAACATCTACTATAAAATTTGACGATTTTTTAGATCCATAGTACGTTTATTTTGGATCAACAAAAGAAAAACAAATTAAAATATATTAAGTACGTCAAAACTTGTATCACAAACAATATGTGTGTTCGTTCTATAATTTTTTTATACGAATTAATTAGTCACAAACACTATGTTTGTTAGTTCATAATTTTAATTTGGATTGGAGAGCAGCACATTGCAAAGCTACGTAACGAGTTTCGGAATTTTCAGATGTACCATTATTTTTCTATTATTTTAAAAATTTTCTTGTATACACAAGTGTTTACATGTATGAAAACATTGTTAGCTTCTTCACTGTTCATGGTGTGCATATCGGCCGCTGAGGAGCCGACAGGCCTATCGGCCTTCCGACGGCCAATATGGCGTCGGCCAGCAGGTAGCCGACTGGGCTTGTCGGCAATACCGCGGCCGACAGGTTTCCTATCGGCGCCGACAGGCCGCATCGGCGGCGATTCCGCGGGTGTCGGCTGCCATGTAGGCTTGTCGGCCGCCGGCCTAACAAACCCCCCCAATCGGCCGCTCAGCTGCCGATAGGGTGCTAAACTTGCAACTTCTGCATAATAGCCCCTAGATTTGCATTTATTCTTTAAAAAAATATTATTTCAAAAAAAAATTCGTACCTGCAGTGATCACCTAAAAGTTTAGGGACCTAGATAACATTGTTCGCTAAGTTTAGAGACTTACCGATAATGCTAGCAAGTTCAGGGACCAACTATGAATTTTGCTCTTTTATCTTATCTTATACATAAAGTGAGAGGGCGACATTCTTGCGGTTGACTTCATAATCCAGCATCATTCAAAGTGAAAGAGGAAAAAAGAAACGGTTTTTTCAAGACTAGACGGATCAGTGGCAGAACCGATCGGTCAGCATGCCTGTGGGTCGTATCGTTGAACGTTGACGCCTGCTGACCTGGAGGGCAGGAACCCGATCAGTGACACCACACCACACCGACACAGGACACATCCAGAAATCGGGCAGGCAGACCTAGCTAACTAGCTCGGTAGACTGGCTTGAATTAGTTTAACCCCGCAGCCGTAACTAGCGCGACCACGAGTCGTCCGTCCGTCGCTCTGCGCGTAGCCTGTTGGCAGCCATCCTTGAACGGTTGAAGTTGAACCCTGCCTCGATCGCCATTGCAGGCTCTGATCGAGGATTGGTGGTGCTCGTGTTAGACTTGCATTGGTCGTTCTTGCTCACGCGCCTCGGCGCCTGTTGTGTGCCTTGTGGTGGTGGTGCTGCCCCTCAACCGCCTACTTGCATTGATCGATTTCAGGAATTTCCGTGGCGTCCGGGGTTGGGTCAGGTGCAAGCAGCGCAGCTAGGAGCATGCAAGGAGAGGAGGCGTTGGCATGGCACGTCTGAGCTCGTCACAATGTCGGCCAGCCAGATCCGAGAGTCAAGAGTAGTGAAGGGATACGTAAACAACATATCGGTGACTGCTGATCCGGCGTGATGAGCAGCGCAGATGACTTATGACTTATGACATGACATGATGAGGGGATGAATTAGCTAGAGCTCTCCGGTTTGACCTGACACAAATCTATGCCCTGTGAGTATGATGACAACCGTATGTTGTGCTAGCTAGCTAGTAAACAAAGGGGACGGCTAGAGAGTTTGGAACATTATTCTTGTTGATGAATAATATGATGTCAAAGATCAATGCATGAATCTCGTCGCCCATGCGTGCATCGATCAGGGTAAGCCAAGCATCATTGCCCATCAGCAAACAAAACGGAAGACCCTGACGCAAAAGATACATAGAGAGGCTCATGTAGCCTTTCCTCATGTGCCATGTTTACAGGTCCAAGCAGCTAGCATTGGAAAAACATGAACAGAAATATAAACGAGAAGCAAACATAACCAGCAGATTACTTAATTAATAAACGATCGAAAGGGGAGTGAGTACGCAGGCAACAAGTCGATTCCGTTGCTCATGTGTCATTTAATTTCATTCCCCATTTTGGAATGGAAATGTTCAGAAATTGTTACTAGTAGTCAGACTTGAGTGTGTAACTAACCAAACTAGCCTATATATAAGTAATAGCTTAGCTAGGTCCAAAAACTTAAGGCAGTCATCCACTTGAGATCTTTGCGTCCAAGACGCAACAAACGATCCGTCCAAACCTTTCTTTCACAGATCTTATCACCACCCATCTACAGTACACTATCCAGGCTTAAGCCTAGAGAGGAGCTAGAATGGCCGGTTGGTACAACTCTACTCTCCGGGCTTGCCTGACCTGACCTATAGGCTATAGTGACCCACAAATTGCAGCAGATTGGGATCGTGCAACGATAAGCGTAGTAATGGCAATGAGGTGCCAGGAATGCTATGAATATAAACTATAATTATGAACGACTGTTTGGTTAATTAGTTTATGCTTTGCTTGCTTAATTAGTTAGATGTGTATAAACTATAATTGTGACACAGGGATGGCAGCCGGAATTGGCTGTTCTGCAAGCTTAGTTTGTGGTAGTTCAGATAACATATTGCTAGAAACTTCCTAGAATCGGTGTAAAATGCTAGCCTGGAGTATCTTCTTCAACACAAAATATAATTGAGTGCTGCTTTTAGTCACAATAGATAATGCCCTGTAATAATGCAAAAGGATGCAATGCATATGATGCATATAAGAGCAATGCCCTACCGCGAAAGAGTCGTGTCAACCGTCAAAATAAATATAAGAGCAATGCCCTACCGTGAAAGAGTCGCGTATTGGTACCTTTTTCATTGATATTGCCTTTTGGTTGGTTGTACTATTACAATATTTTAATATTTTTTCGTACCAGACTGTTCATTATAAGTCCGACCAAATGGATGTATTGCTGTCCAACGTCAATGTCCTAATTAGTTGACAATAGAGATTAAGGGATGTTTGGTTCTTGGCCATAATTTGCACACAACTGTGCTTAGAAAATTTGAAACCACACTTTGCGGTGGCTAAGGAAATCTTGCGATACTTTTCTATTCTATGTCTTACCTAAGTTTAGTTGTCAATCAAGCACTTACCAATTTGGTCAATACTTGTCCAAACAATCATGTGAGGGCTCCGTTCGGGAAAGTGCATGGTGGCATGGCCTACTGTGTGCAGACCCAAGGAGCTGGGAGGACTAGGCGTCCCAGACATGCGCCTAACAGAGATCGCGCTGCAAACACGTTGGCTATGGCTGCGCGAGACAGACGAGAACTGGGCCTGGGCATCCCTCCCGGCACGGTCAGCAAAGACGTCCGAGCATTCTTCGAAGCATCCACGTTTACGGTGATCGGCAATGGACGGAAGACGCTGTTCTGGACCGGCAGGTGGTTGCAAGGGAATTCCATCAAACTGTTGGCGCCTACCCTCTTCTCCTTCATCAGCAAGTGGGATGTCAGGACAACGCTAGTGTGTGAAGCTACCATCGACAATGCTTGGGCGTCGCAAATTCGGGGCGGCCTCCCCGTTCAAGGAATCGTAGAGTATTTGAGGATCTGGGATCTTGTCCACGAGGCTAGACTCACTGACGCGGAGGACCGTCTCGTCTGGAGATGGTCATCAGACGGGACATATTCCTCAAGAACAGCATACCGCGCGCTCTTCCTCCCGGCCTTCCAGACAGCCGACTTCGACCGAATCTGGGACACATGGGCGCCACTACGGGTAAAGATTTTTCTATGGCTGGTGCTGCGTAAGAAGCACTGGACGGCGGATCGACGGCAACGGCACGGATTGGACGCGGCGGAATACTGCTACCTGTGTGACCAGGAGGCAGAAACCATCGACCACATCGTCGCGTCATGCTCATTCTCGAGACAGGTGTGGTTCGCAATGCTCCGTGTGCTGGGGGCACCCGTCAATGATGTTGGTGCAGACTCCATTCAAGAATGGTGGACCTCATGGCGCGGGCGTTGGATCGGGGACAAGAGGAAGGGCGCGGACTCGCTGTTTGCACTTGCAGCATGGGAGATATGGAAGGAACGGAACGCGCGCTGCTTCCGCGGAGCGATCTCCACCATGCCACAGGTCCTTGACGTCATCAAAGAAAAGGCGAACCAGTGGATCCAAGCCGGGGCGTCCAAGCTAGGTTGTCTAATTCGCGAGTAATAGGCTAATGTATTTGGGTGTTGAGGGGATGAACGCTTTGTATGATCAAAAACCCCTACGCCCGGTTTAAAACTTGTAAATAACCTTCTATTTTAAATGCAATGATGCGCAAGTCTTTTGCGTATTCGAGAAAAAAACAGCATGTATGAGTGTTATAGTACATTTTTGTCATCTTACTATATTTCCTCCCGATACCTCCAAGTTACATGTAATTAACTGCTTGGGCACTACAATCGTAAAGAAGTTAGTGAGAACTCACATTACTTAAAGTAAAGACATTATGGAAATGGCAGTTTCCAAACCACCTAAGAAGAGGTCGAAGAACAAAGTGTAGGAGTTTCTCGAGAGAATCCAAGGCTAAAAGATTTCCAGTTAAGCAAAGAAGAAAAATCATTTACAATACATTTAATTCTTTTTAATTAAAAATAATGAATGTCCCTATACTAGCTAGCAACTGCAAAAGAAAATAACTACAAAATTAGTGGGAAGTTAATAAAAAAATCCTCAAGAATCCTCGTTGTGTTCTTGCCACCACAACAGGGACTCATGCCAAGCAATACCTTGCTCACCTGCCACGTCACATAGTAGACACATACAATAGGTGACCCTAATAGGAACTACAAGAACTATCTTAATTAAGTTCACATGAAGCAAGCATCCTATATAATTTTAGAAACACTTCACCACACAAAGCTACTAGCAACTAGGCTAAACTAGAGAGCTAAATTAATAAAAGAGCAACTACCAACAAGTTACAACTAACAAGAACAAATAATTACATACTCGAGGCTACAACTAAGAAGAGAGCTACCAGTACTCAACTTCACAAGCAACAAGCACCAGACTAGCAAGAGTATGAAATTGAATACAAGTGTAGAGCTAATACTGAATCAGTCAAGAGAGATGACACACGCTAGACCTGTTGGTTCAGTTGCTTGCTGGTAACTTAATCCCCATTGTGGCAAGTCTTATGGTAAGTGATTAGCACACTAACTAGCATCACAGGCTAGGCCCACAACATAGGTATCACAAGAATCAACCCACAAGTATTTCACCTAACCATACACAATTTATTAGAGTATCCCATTTGCACTCTACGAGGTGGGATTAAGAACCTCCTCACAATCAACTTGATTGGGGGCAAAAACAATCACCAATTCCCCTGGCCAACCACTGAAGCTTCAACCGTCTAGCTAGGTGGTGGTGGCAACCACTAAGAGCAACAAGAACACCTAAGCACCACAATCACTAGTCCACCAAGATATGCAACCAACCAATGCAATGCTCTAGTGATGTATCAATCCCTCTCTCAAAGTGTTTGGCAAGAGCAAGATAGAGTTGGGAGGCTTTCTCAGCTTCTATGTGATGAGCAAGGTTCAACAAGCGTCCAAGGGAGCTCACAATCCTATATAGAGGTGGACCAAAGAACTAGCCATTTTGGCTTGTAACAGCCAGCCACAGCCGTTAGCGGCCACACTGCTAGCCCTAGGTAGTCCCACTGCCAAGGGCTCCAATGGATAGTAACAACAAATGGTCAAATTTTAAACATGCTTAGTGCTTATTAGTCCAATGGTCAAGCCTACTAATCTGATGCCTCACTTCGATGTTATTCCAGAGAGTTCTAGAGAGGTTTTTCAACATTGGATTAATTAGTCTGATGGTTAGCATTGGAGTAGAGATTACTCTGATGACTAACCCTATAGCAGTTCTTGAGCACCCTGGCGGTCCCACCATCGGAGAGGGCAGTCCCACCGCCAACATGTCGATGTCACCACTTGCGCGAAACCTGACACCACATACTCTAATGCCCTAGTCCACATGGCATTGGACTATAGGTTATTGTGTTCTTTAACAAAGGCCTTTCCCGGCATAAATGCGTTGCCAAACCAAATCTCCCATTTTTATATAAGAAAAAAAGTATTTAGACAGCATGCTCACACACCACATGAGAGTCTGGCCCTAGGGCATATAACTATCAATAGTGACATGATAAACGTACACACGAAGTTGTTTATTGTATATAGGAGAAGTTCCTTTTTAGATCTCATATGCATGTACTTCAGAATCCCTTAGTGCCTTTTTTTGGATAGATGGCGGTTATAAGTGGGCTTCTATATAGTTGTCTCAAATAGCCAACGGATTCTTAGTCTAATTGAGACATTTTCTGAGAATTGTTTACTGAGCGATCAACTTCTTTTTAGAAAAATGATGGATGGAATTCTTGGTTGCTAATTTGTTTTCCCTCTTAATAAACCTCTCAAGCATCCAAGAAAATTTATGAAGAACAATAATAACCCTTGGCTATATTAAAAAAAACAGTAACAAATGTAACTAGAGAAAATGGCGCAACAGGAAGTGTTTTCTATTTCGGCTAGTACACCTCAAGTGCTGCAACGAGAGTAGAATTTCGTTGCATGTATGCTCCGTCATACGTGCATAAGCATGTGATCATGCACGGCTTCTGTCCCTATATATGACCGCGAATTGTCTAGTAAAGGGAGGGAGAGAGAGAGGGGAAGACAAGAGAGTCCCTCCTTTGGGTAACGTGTGTAAGGTCCAAATGGGCAACTTGTTTTTGTTTCACGTGGTGGAATTGTATTTTTTCCTTTCCTGTCAAGTGGGAGGAAACGATATCAATTGTGCTAGTCCCATTCGAGGAAATCAGCAAAAGCTGGACAACTTGTTTTTGAAGAATTTGAGAGCATGCGAAGAATAAAAAAGGTTATTGAAAGTAAAAAGGAGGCGTGTTTCCATATCTAGAAACAACTTCTTCAAAAGACTAATAAATTGACTAAATATTATTCGGTTGCTTCTAGTGAGTTGTGAGCCAGATCGACCCTCATCATGCAGGTTAAGGGTCCTTGAGAAATACACATCTACTTTTTTTTTTCTTTTTTTTTTCAATGCATGGTTTCCTTAAGCGCGGAAGCAAGAGGTGCATATGATCCATGCCAGTTGCCAGAGTGTCAATTGCATGTGTTTGCGCTGACTGCTGAACCTGAAACAGCTATAATAATAAGCTACTAGGTCATTGGTACTTTACGAGCTGAATTAGTGTGTCCGGACAGCAGACAGTCCCCAATGGACTTTCATGTGCTCTTCCCGTCCAAGAACACACATCATTAGCCGTACGAAACAAAGGCTGATGGCGCATAATTAACACAGGCCTAATCTTGGTTTATTCTGTTCCTCGGAGGAACTACTTGAGCAGGCTGGAGACCGGAAAAGCCACACGCGTTTCGAAGACCCTGACCCTGACCAAAGAACCAGAACATGCCCACCGGTCAGTCCCGTGCTGTTAAGCTTGAAAAAACAGCATGAGCTAGTCCAAATGGGCAAGATCTGAGATTGAAAAAGTTGCGGCGTCAGGTCATTCCAAGCTTGAGTATCAGTCCTGATTGCTTCTCGCAGCACATCCGACAAGCTAGGTCGCCCCTATATACACACACTGTTCATGTGTGACCTGTCCTCTAGCTTCCACACGCCGCCGCGGACGCGCAGAACGGAGAATGCACGCCAAAATCCGTCGAAAAATCTGAGTTGCCGCTGACAGCTGACGGGTGGTGAATGCTGGTCAGATCGAAGCTGTTCTTGGTTTACTGTGGTTGCTGGTCACTCACACTCACCAGCGGAGACGTGCGCTTTCATGTGGATGTGGTGGCATCCAAGAAGCTAGCTACTGCATGCTGCTGCTGACCTAGCCTGCAAATCGCCCATTGTCAGGACACGGGGGGTTAGCATGTCAAATTGTCAATCGTATTCCATCTAGGTCTTCCCACTTGTACTAGTTTAACAACCGTCGTCTTCTCTCTCTCTCTCTCTCTCTCTCTCTCTCTCTCTCTCTCTCTCCATTTTGTTGCCGTTGAGTTATCTACATCCAACTTTCACCTGTTTCGCCTAACCGTATATATAGTGTCGTTTATGTTGACATGAAGAGTCAGTGAGGTCTGAAAGCGAGGGATTGAACAATACATAAGAAGGAAAAACTAAACCAATCTAGGAGGAACTAGCCAGCTAGACTGCTTTTGTCTTTGTATTAAGAAGAAATTAAATGTATACTCAAATTAGCATCGACGATGGAGTTGAGCTTGGATGGTCCAGACGTACCGCCATACCAACTGAGATTCAGACATTGTACTGCCACTTGTTTCTTCAGCATTTATATGCTGATGTGAGTATATAAAATATATGCACAATCATCAATGTGTAATAATCTGAACAACAGGAACTGCATGGCCAACTTTTCCGTGGTATACTGTTTCCAGTTTAATCTCGTACGCCATAGCTGCTGCTTTTTTTTCTATTTTCTATATATGTGAACGGGAGTCGTCGGCATGGAGCTGCACTTTTGGCTCTCGCGCCGGCCTGTTTTACCTGGTCATTGTTTTTACGAGAGGATTCCTAGAACAGTTGCAAAGTGGCACTTTCAGGAAAGTTCTCGGGCTAAAAATGTGATGTGGATCATGTTCAGACTTGAGGGGCTTGAGTCATATTTGCACTGTTCGATTTTTAAAAGAAAGTCTTTGCCCTTTATCACCTTAATGATTGAACTTTACAAAGTTCTTGCCCTTTATCACCTTAATGATTGAACTTTACAAAGTTCCAGATACTGTCTCTGATTTTTACATTTTCTTTTCACCTCCATCAGGTCTCAAAGTTCAGAATCTTAATTGGTACGCGTCAGGAAATAAATGGATGGAGAATTGCTCTCGCCTTTGTCAAAAAAAATATAGCGTCATATGTTTCTTGCATTTCGATCGATCCGTTTTGTGAATTTCTTCAGCCGGCCTGAACTGAAACTACTATTTCGCGTCTTTAACTGGAAGCTGAATTATTGTTAAAACATCCATCTCACCGCTGGACCTTGTGTGGCTTAAGCTAAATGCAAATTGTCAAATAGAATTCGCCTCGTGTTCAAATTTACTTTACAGGTTTTCGAGAGAGGTCACAACGACAAAATGCTTGCATCCGATTGGTAAGTCTTTGGTAGCGACTTGTCAATGCGACAAAGCAGTCAGCAATCAATCTTCCAGTGCACCGCCTTTTCTTATACTACACATCTAGCCGATAATCATTACCAGAATCCCTTCTAAAAGTAACTAACGAAATCGCTCGTGGTAGTAGTAGTAGTAGTATCATAGTACGGCGGCAAGAGTTTTGGTACGTACTTCTTCTTTTTTTTCTCTTTTTTGAGGAAGAGTTGGTAGTTCTTGACATACGGGTTAACAAAAGAAAACGTGTATGCATTGTTTCTGTATAGAACCCAATGTTGTTTGAAGAAAAGGTTCTTGGAGAAACGACTCAGCGAGAGAAGACCTTGATTTGACATCTTTTCTTCTATATATATGCATCCGTATGAGAAAAACCAATGGCTGTGACAAAACACAAAACGACTAAGGGTCTGTTAATTTTCAGAAACTATGGTATCACAAAACTACAGTTTTATAAGCCAAAGAGACACAAAACCGTGGTTTAGACAAAAGAGGTCATGAGTGGAGTTTTTTAAACTTCAAAAAGACTACAGTTTTGATAAAACTATGGTTTTAGATACTACAAGATTTATTGCATCCAAACACCTAGTAGCTTTTAAAAACCATATTATTTTTTAAAACCATAGTATTTCTCTAATGATTTAAAAATACTCTGCATCCAAACAGGGCCTAAATTTGGAGTAGACTATTAGCAAGGTTAATTTTGTTTTTGGAAAAAAAAAACTGATTGCGCGTTAAAATGGATGACCATTTATAGGTTACTTAACCGCTGCCATTCGTGCGAAAGGGGCTCTAGCCTAGTGGTTAGAGCACCTGAGTAGCATCCAGCATGCCTGGGTTCGACTCCTCGTGGGAGCGAATTTAAACAGATCTGCATTAACAAAAAATTAAAAAAATAGGCTGGGGTTTCCCCTGCTGACTTCGGTAAAAAAAAAAAAAAAAACCGCTGCCATTCGTCTACATAGTTCCCCCTGTTCCTCCAGTCCATGTAAACAAAACAAACCTTTGAGTGGCCGAACAAATTAGTACAAGTCTTCCATCACCTGCCGCACTGTTGAACAGGATGCACAGTTTCAAGAAGACAGAAGCGTTAGTTGTCAACGATTCTACCTTTGACCACTGTCGTCAGCTCATCAGAGTTTTACAGCTGTATTTGCAGTTTTTTTTCCCTTTTATACGTCTGATAAAGTGGGTGGGCAAATCTGTAGGAAAATCTGTCCACGGATCATGGGTCGACGTTCTTGCGGTAGATTTCATTCATCCACCAATCCAATCCAAGCGTAACAGCATCCTTTTTTAGTTTTCCCTCTCCTTTCTGAGCGAGCGCAAGCAAATGGCAGGCGGCGTCTGCCTTTTTCATTCATTAATTCGAAGTGAACGAAGAAATTACTAGTACAAGACTGGCCGGATCAGTGGCAAATTAAAATTGATCGATCAGCAACGCGTGTCGTATCGTTGAACGTTGACGCATCCTGATGACTTGGAGGCCGGCATCAGGAGCCATCCTTGAACCACCTTTGATCGCATGGAACTACATGCGGTCGTTGTTGCTCACGTCCACGCGCCGGCCGCCAGCCGCCAGCCGCCGGCGCCTGTGGCGGTGCTGCGTGCCAACTGCCATAGCCGCTCGGCCCCGACCAAGCCGGCACGGGGTGCATTGCATCCTTTGCCGACGGCGACGCGACGCGGGTTTCGTGTCCCTCCGAGCGAGAAGCGAGGCGCGCTGCCTCGCCCTAGCTCGACGACGGCGCCGTGTGCGCCTGGGCGGGCTAGGCCAGGTCAAAACGTCGACCACGCCCGCCGCGAGTCGTCCTCGTCCGTCACTCAACCCCCCCTCCCTCGATCGCCATTGCTACTACGTACGTACTGTACATTGGTGGCTCCGACTGGTGTGGTGGTGCTCGTGTTAGACTTGGACTTTAATTTGGACCTCCTCCGACATGGAACTGCGGTCGGTGTTGCTCACGCGCCAGCCGTCAGCGCTTGCTGCGGTGGTGCTGCGTGCCAACAAATGCCATAGCGGAGATTCCAAGCCGGCACGTACGGGAACGGGATGCATGCATCCTTTGAAAACGTCGGCGACGGACGCGACGCGGGGTTTCCTTTTCCTCCGAGGAGCGAGGGCGAGGGCGAGGCGCGCGCTGCTGTGCTCTGCTGCCTCGACGGCGCCGTGTGCGCCTGGGCTAGGCCAGGTCAAAATGACGTCGATCGGATCCGCACCCGTCCGCTGCGTTGGATTCCTGACTCTGCCTCCTCTCTGACGCTGACGTATCAGCGCGTGATCACGGTCGTGGTCTCTAGTCCGTGTGAACCGCGCTCGAGAAGAGCTCGATCCCGGCGCACGTACGCACGGGCGGGTGGGGCCGTGGGGAATGGGGACGGTGACGACTAGCGAGGAGGGAGTAGCGATTAGCCGAGGGGACCTGGTCGGTCAGCAATATCATACCGGTCGCCTGTCCGGGGGTCGGGGTCCCAAATATGTTGCTCCCCAGCGCACCGCTCATCGGCTCCTGTTGACGAATCACACTGCATTGTCGCCCGACTATTGTCAGGAAATGTCGAAACAGATTACTTGCATTGCCATTGTGTCTCTAATATATTACACATTGACTGATGATAGCAATTATGTATATCAAAATTGATCTGATATGGTACGGCCCATCTCTGCTGCGCCTTCCACAACCTACGAGATAAACCATGCAACGGCAAAGCCGCGCGCAGACACTTGCTGCCGGTGCAATGTAAATAAATATCTTTTGACCCTGCTATTCTCACTAGCCTGACTTTATGAAGTAGGTAGGGTCATCATAGTCATATAGCTAAACCAAGGCTGCTACATCACACGACGCACATACCAGGTAACTCAAAAACCTTGATACAGTGAGGATATATCTGGAGCGTCATGGCCCAACAGGTGTTGTTCCCTTTCTTGACACATGGGAACCACACAGTGGTCCTCCAGAATGGAGATCATGGGCCGACAAAAATCAAAACTGCAACCCCTCGACAGAGATCACCTAGCCGTTAATTTGGGGGAAGATTTGTGATATCTTCATGAAAACGTCCATGACCTAAAAGCAGAGAAGATCGTATTAGAAAGGTAAGCAGGGTGGCACTCCCATCTATGTTCGTGAACTGACTGCGACAGCAAGAGGGTATAGAAATACCTCCTTGTCGTTTTGGTATTTTACAATGTTAAGAGGGTTCTGCGAGCACTGCATCAAGATGGCACCATGTCAGAAGACTCAAATGACTAAATAAAGCAGTATAATTGATGAGTTTCTACAGGGTCTTACGTCCATGATGGCTGTCTGTATTTTTGGATTCTGGAATGCAACAGCTACATCTGGGTTTGCCATTATTTTCGATACCACTTCCTCCGGAGTCATGCCAACTTGTGCTGTACAAGCAATCAAATAATTTAGTAGTTCATATCTCATATAAGCAAAACTGCTTTGATCGATAACCAAAGGAACAAAATTTGCACTAAACAGTTCTTTGATAAACAATAAAAACAATGATACCACAGAAGCACAGATTCTTAACTAAAATAACTTAACTGTTACCCTTGCCTTGCAAACACTAGAAGCATGTGCCAACTATGCTAGGTTTTAGCATAAGAATGTAACATGGGTATTCTAAGAACACCAGATTCTCAAATCTAAATATTTTAGCTTGTGGCAGCCTCACATCAGAGGTCACCCTGGGCGTTCGGGTTACCCGAATTTTTCGGGTCGGGTAATTCGGGTAATTTAAAGTTCGGGTAATGAAAATTAGTACCCGAAATTCATCTTTAAAAAACACTACCCGAAATTTCGGTACCCGATATTCGGGTTCGGGTTCGGGTATTCGATATACCCGAACTTGGTAGAAAACGGCAATCTATACAAAACTTTAGTAGTAATTTATACATAATTTAGTAGCAATTTGTATTAAATTTCAATAACAATTTACATAGAATGATATATTACAATTTTTTGTTTAAATAGAGAGAATTATATACAAGTAAAGTGATAGGTTTAAGTGTTTAATAGAACATACATCATAAACACCAAGGAATAGACATATATTCGGGTAGTTCGGGTAATTCGGGTACCGAGGGATATTACCCGAATTACCCGAACTAATATCGGGTAATCAAAGTTAGTATCCGAACGTAGGATCGGGTACCACGGGTTCGGGTAATTCGGGTCCGGGTTCGGGTAGTTCGGGTACGGGTATCGGGTATCGGGTATTTTGCCCAGGGTTAATCAGAGGAACACAAAGTTCTGAAAGTCGACGATTAGGATCCGCCTAGGCACGACCAGTCGCTCGGCGAGGGGGTTCCGCCTCGCCTATGGGGGGTAAGCGGACCCCTAGGCGGGCTGAGGTCGCCGGGCGAGGGAGGAGCAGGCGCCGGCCGTGGCAAAGGAGGCGGAGAAGCGGGGACTAGGGCGGCGGGGCGCGAGCGACACCGAGGAGGCGGAGATGGGGGCGGCGGAGGACGCAGCGGCGAGGGTGGTGACGCCGACGGCGAGGACGGGGGACAAGCGGCGACGCGACGAAGACGAAGGGATATTGGTTGGGCCGTGGTGGGTGAGTCGTGGTGGGTCGAGAGGGCCGTTAAATGGGGGCCTTTTTCTCTTTCTCTCCATTCCATAACCACTGATCTTCTATTTTTTTTTCTTTTTCTTTTAAGTATCTATATACATATTCTGCTTTAAAAATGTATATATACATGTATTAGCCATCTCCTAGCAAAACGCATAGCATCGCCTAGGCTAGCCTAGGCTAGGCTGGACTAGTCGCTAGGCTAAGGGTCGTCAACTAGATTTCGCCTAGCGCCTAGCAAAACTTTGGAGGAACATATTTGAAGCAAACAACGACAACAATTACCATAACAAAGAATCACAGGCAGGAATAAATGTATTAGATAGCATGGGGAATTTTGTGGAATTCATATGTTCCAAACAAAACCCAAGTTATGTAGAAAGCATTCAATTCACTCACCAAACTGTTGCCGCACTTCTGGACTGCTAAGGTCAAAGTTCTTCAGGTGATCAACCATGCGGTTATCCCATTGATCAGGAGATGCACCCATGTTATTTCTGTCAATAGGTAGCAGCATCAGTAAAAAAAAAAAAAAATATCAGGGAAGATGTTTGTGCTAAAATAAAGATGAGGATTTCTGATAAGAAGTTAGTGTTAAACATTCAGGTATCAATACTTGTTAGCTCTTTAACTGCATATGGTATCCAGTATGATAAGTTGATTATCAGTTGGTCCATGAGACCGTGAGTTGGGGTGTAAGTTTTGTGCTAAGACCACATTAGTTGGCATTGCCCAGAGGATACCTGGCATCATCCTAAATGCTTCTACCATCCCATGGCATCATTATTCAAGATTTATATGGTATGTACTAATGACAGGCTTTGATCAATAACCAAACTACCAATGCCGTGGTTCATCTTAATTCTAAAACGATAAGTTAAAGCCTTAAAATACAAGATTGCAATATCCAAGTTAAAACGTAAAGTGAAAATAAAAAAAAGGTGAAAAAGCAAAACAGAAAACCGATGCATATACAAAAAGCAGGGTGCAAATAGATGTATTACTTACAGCATATCCTGTAGTTGTTGGCGGTACATTGGATTCTGCAGCATCCCTGGAAAATGATATTAACACAAATCACTATTTAAAATGGAAAATCAAGTCTGGATATTAGCTATTAATTATCTAGATAAGTGATCAGGATTCATGGGCATACACTTGAAGGAATCTGGGTTCCTCATCTCTTCAGGCAAGTAGCTGCAACATGTGACAAAATCAGCAAACCTTTTTCAGTTTACTCGGAACAAAAGGAGAGTTCCTGTTTCTTAATATTCCTCCACAAGAATTAATAACTTCACAACTACTAAAATTAACTTAGCAGGCTGTCCATGACATGGGAGGCCTTACTGCAAAAGACATTACCACTTCATTCCAAACACATGACAGGCGAGAATGGGAGCACTGATAGGATGCAACTCCCAGTAAAAAGTGAGTGACATTTTGGACATCGATATGGTCTCCATAACAACTTTAACTAGTACTTCTAATTATGGGATATTTGTGTATTGAAACTAGATTTTGAGACAAATCTGCTTTTATTTTCACATACTAGCTCAACAAATAAAAAACTATTTATTACCAAAGTTTAAAATAATTGGCTTCAGACAATCCCACCATTTATTTGTACTGGAGGCTGGAGGGAGTATTATGTGATCCCACTTTATTGATCGTTACTTGGGAGACCTTGCTCTATGGTTCATTCATCCCAAACACAGGTACACTGAAACAATTCTAGGCAATTCTATCTTTATGTTAAACCATGGAGTTCCTCCAAAGACGAACTAACTTCATACTAAGTATAGCAAGAAAAGTCAGCAGATGTCATGTTTCTCAAACTAGCAAAGTTCAGGATAGTTATTGCTCTAGTAAACCTAAGGTATTATTTTTTTACTATCCATCACTTAATTATCCTCATCACACAAATGAGCATCGCCAATATTCACAAAGCTATTACAATTAACAGTAAAATAAACCTAATTCTTGGGATTTGGGAAGCAGATGAGCTTCTGTTTTCAATAAAATGACGGCAAAGATAGTGAGGTGACTTAGCACACTTACGGATACACCATCTTCTGCACAGTTGGATCTTCCATCATTTTCTCAATTGTTTCAACGGATAGCATAGGTCCCGAGTTACCTATAATATAATCAGTTGAGGAATCTATTCAGAACACCAGGAAAACCAGATAAAAGGAACACTACCAAATCATTTTATTATAAGAAAGATACTGAGATACAAATAGAAATCCACAAGATGTATGTTTTCAGTTACTTACTAGATTCAGTTGGCCCACGAGCAGCATCTTCATTCGGCTTAAAAGTCGCTCCATTTGTGTGGACCTTTGAGAATTACAGAAACCAAGGTATTGAATAAATACAGTGGATTTTGCAGGAAGCTTATTACCTCGCTTTGTAACAAAACTTACTTTTTCCTCAGTGTCCTCCTTACTTTCACTGTCTGTGTTATCATGTTTTACGTCTACTGTCTCCAGTGAAGATTGGAGGTTCTTTTGCTGCAACTCTTCAGGAGAAACATCAACAAATGCTGCATACATTTAATTATGGTTGTCAGAATGAGAAGCAGATATCAAATAATGAGTAGTGCGTCTTCATTTATTAGTATAATTGCACAACAATGGTAACATACAAATTGAGCATGCCATACCACCTCAAGGGTAGTAAAAGAAAGAAACTCCACAAGCCTAAATGCCATACCAAATTTCTTCGAAGGTTGCGGCGTTTCAGCCACATCCACCTCTTTCGATGTCCCAGCGGCTTCCACTTCAGTAGCTGTGACATCAACAGTTGACACCTGTGGGGAGGTATCTTTCTTTGGTTCCACGTACGGATAACTGCTCGGTGCAGTAGGAGATGCCTGTGGCGGCATGCCAAATGGGAAAGGTGAGTTGGAGCCAAATGAGTTGGGTGGTGCCTGGGTCATCATTGACTTAAATGCTTGCTCCATGGCATATCTCTGCAACAGATTTAGCAACAAGTGAAAAAAATGGGTAAGCAAATAGATCACGTACAGCCAAATTCAAAGATGCAACGCAAACTGTATCAGGCTGATTCAGGCAACAACAAATGGGTACGAGGGCCAAACCTAGTGAAATACTCCCTCCATCCATTTATCGGAGTCATCTTACCAAAAAAAATTTCTCCAAGAGTCGGAGTCGTCTAAGCTAGGGACCACAGTTTTCACATCTTCCCAGGCGCATGCAGCTCCTCTCACTGGCCTAATTAATATAACCGTTTACATGTGGCTCATCTCATTGGTGGAATTAATTCAACTGTCTGCATGCGCCACCCCTCCTTGGTCACTGTGCATGACTCTAAGATGACTCCGATAAATAGATGGAGGGAGTATGATCATATGAAGTGTGTACAGCGTACAATTTTGAAAGGAATTGCGGCAATAGTGATAGTATGAGTTAAAGGTATAGAGCATGATTGGTTTGCGTTTGAGTTCACCCTGGTGCGTATCGGGAAGCCAGGCCCTCGGGAGACAGGCTGAGGGCATACAACAGTGTCATGTTTGGTTGCTTGCACCTAGCTAGCCTGGCTGAGTTAAGATGGTGTTTGGTTCCTCGCACGAGAATGTATTGCATGAGATAAATTATTATTGTGTAAGATAAAACATAATTATGATATGTATTATGTGCAACTATTTTTTATTGCTCTTAATTTACCTTATTATTCCTTAATATTATTTGAAATATATTAATATCAATTAATATACATTAATCATGTACTAACAATGTTGTTATCTGAGTAATTGCCCGCATCTGGTAAGCCTGGCTCTGGAGAAACGCCCAAAACCTGTATATCCCGAGAACCAGGCTGAGTAGGGTTTTTTGCATGAGCAGCCATGAGCCTGGCTGGAGACCCCCCCCATACACACACACACAAAAAAAACACCCACCCACCACCACCTTCATAGGACAACATACGCTTCAAACTACTAAAATGATAGTCCCTCTGGTCATAAATAACACTTTGAGCAAAATCAGGTCATCGGGTGTTTCTGTTGTTTGGGATCTTGCCCTTTACTCTTTACTATCTTCTTAACATAATGAGGCACAGCTCTCCTGTGTTTTCGAGAAAAAAAAAAAATCAGGTCAAACTAAGGTAGAGCTGCATGAAAATGTGACCTCGTCCTATAGCTCTTTCAAGAGTGTTTTAAATGCCTTTTCCCTCTCTGAACCTGTCTACAAGGTGGTAACCCAGCACAATTCTGTTGCTTTCAATAAAGCAGGGCAAAAGTGTCATCAGCCCCAAAATCCAGTCAAATTTTTAAAATTTTGACCGTCAACAGTTTTCAACATATTTAGTTAAGAAACATAAAAATCATGTGTAAATATGTCTTGAAATGTGCTTTCATAATATCATACTTAACAGATATTATAACAATATTCTAATGACCATCAATAGTTTTCAAAATGTTTAACTGAGAAACATAGAAGTCATATATGTGTAAATTTGTCTTGAAACATACTTTCGTAATATCATACTTATTAGATATCATAACTATGGTCTATTAAGAAAAAAATGTTGGTCGAAATTCAAATAGATAAGAGGCAGAAACCTCAGAAATGGACTGATAAAGTAGAGATAATGGAAGACTAAACAAGCATAGCACAGAAAGGCTAACACAAAGAACTCCTGCTGATTCATGTCCAACCATCACCAGCCAGGCGTAGGGTAATTATTAGGAGTAACCATGAGCTTGTATGGGATACATACCGTTTGGTAACATAAAAAGCAGAGAATAGCTGTGAGCTCACCTTTACCATGGAAGAGACCTGATACATCAAACCACCAAGTATTTAAGTTACAAATGAACGATATTCATAAAAGCACGGTATAGCATTAAAGACAAAGGGATTCGCACCGTGGTAAACACCACAGACAATGCTACACCAACTCCAATCCAGAAAACAGGTGAACCACTGCAGAGATTACATATATGCTAAGTAACTAAGTTATGCAAAGGTAAAGTTGATAACAGCATACACAGAGAAACGAGGGGGGATACTCACAAGTATGATGACGGGGGAGGCGTGGGAGGCAGGGTACCGGTTCCAGTAGACATATTCTCATCGCCCGTCGAAGATGATATGCTTGCAAAGCCTTTCGCTCTCGAACCCAAGAAAACTGATGTATCGAACGTTTTTATTTAATGATATCAGAATAAATACGCACTACTACGCGAATAGAAATGGGAACAACCCACGAGTGACAAAACATTCTCAGCTCTACTCTACTCATCAGCTGCTTTATTATATTACTAAAAAGCGAACGGATAAGCTGACCATTCCCAGCTCGGTTTTCAACTACTAGTAGTAATTTTGTCAGCTACAATTTCAGATGTGAATTATGGAAAATCAGACCGCACTCAGTTCCACAGGCAGAGGCGGCAAGGATAGGGTCGAGATAGATAAATGAACAAAACGGAACAATCATAGCAATTCAGAGGCAAGCCTGGGCCAGCTCAACACCTAGCCAAACAGCGCGCCCTCGCTCGCAGGAAACTGAGCAGCGCGCAACCAGGAAGGGGAAAAAGCATCAGAAGAGGGAGGCCGGTCCCCTCACCGTTCCCGGATCCGCGAGGAGCCGCGGCGGCGGCGGCGACGAAGAGCCTGGGCCTCCTCGGCCCTTTCCGCGCGGCCCCGCCGGTGGACGCAACCGCCGGCGGCGGCGGCACGGAGCTGGGCAGCCTCCGGAAGCGGGTGGAGGAGGAGAGTGGCGGGAGCCGTGGGGACACGGAGCAGGAGGAGGCGAGGACGAGGCTCTCCATGCCGTCGGGACCGGGCCGGGCCGCTCTGGGCGAGGCACTGAGGTCTTCGTCTCCCTCTCGCTTGCTCGAGCGCTAGGGTTTTTGCTCGCGTCGCGCCGTGGCGGCGAGGCCTAAACTCGCGCGGTGAGATATCGACTCGGGGGAGCCGAAGAGAGGAGAGTGTTTGGGATGGGATGACGAAATGGCGATTCGACGACGAAACCAAAGCCCTTTCTGCTCTGCTCTCGCTGTGGACTGTGCAGGTGGGGCCCACCTGATGGTTTTACTTTTTTTTTTTAAGAACACCTGATGGTTTTACTGTGGTGCTCAAACAGTAGCAAAATACCATCACTACGCTGCCGAAAAAAACTCCAGTTGCGGTCAGACAAGCAAATTCATCTATCTGTCCCAGGTTTACGACCAACTGAATGGTAGTAGTTTCACAGCAGATAAACGTTTCATAGAAATAAAACTTGTTTGCACTATTTTCAATACTACTTGAAAACCTTAAAAATAGGAACATGAAATTTCTACAGAGACCGATATCAGGAACAACCAGAACCAGGGGCATCAGGCTGATCACTACTCCCTCCATCCTAAATTAAATTAACTTCTATAATTATTATAAATCAAGCTATTTTATGTTTTATTTATAACACCAACTTAATATCACTAAATATGTATATCATGAGATATATATTTTTTTTTTTTTAGGGAAATATCATGAGATGAGATATATGTATAAGGGAATGTACCTACTTATTTGGCATTTATAGATGTTATTGGTGTTCTATAAAATTAGTTAAAATTAAAATAATTCGATGATTCTTAGGAAGTGGAATAGATTTATCTTTAGTATAGAAAGCACTACCCCTTTTTCGTTGTCGTGGCAAATGAGTAGTACTCCTCGTTCTTAGTTGGTTTTGGTTTTAGTATTATATGTCATTATATCTAGGCATAGGTTATATTTTAAGTGTTATAGCAAAACTTATATGAGCGTGTTCCGGTTGGTTGGTTGGTTGGCGGCTGGTTTTGGCTGGTCTGCTGCCTGTGGCTACTGTGCCGGCGTGAAAGAGAACCAGCCAAAAACAGCCGGAAACAACCAGCTGAACAGAGCCATAACTCGAAGACCTATCTATAATTTGAGATAGAGAGAACACTATCATTTCTTTAGCATTAACATGCAGTGCAATATTTAACTGTAATATAAAAGGAGTAGTTTGATATTTGATATAAAATCAAAACATGTGTTTACCTTTGGAACAAGGCTCCTCTGTAACCACTAGTTACCAAATGGCTTTTAACATAGAATCCTCATTTTGTATCCATTCGTTGCCATCCTTGCGGCTCTTAACCTAAAGGAAAGGAAAAAAGGAAACACATGTTTTTCTTTAACAATTTATCTTAACTACGAGCAAGAAGTGCTCTGCTTCTCTTTAATCATGGTGGTTCAGGTCAATTTTGAAAAAGTTGTTTCTAGGGAAATTTCATATGGTTATCGGTTTGATAAACACTTTCTTATATTAGTAGCTCCAAGCGAGAAATTGAGAATACTTTCTTGTAATATCAAAACTTGAATCTAACTAGCCTGTAATCCTGTAGACCTTCTAGAGCACTTGCTAGAGCACATCATTTGTATAGTATAAGAACTTTTTTTTTTATTTTAGTTACAATGATGTGTATTCGAGAAAAAGCACACTTTCTTGTATTAGTATCTCCAAGTGAGAATTGAGCTAAAAAATAAGAGCATGTTTTATGGGCAAAAAGACACATCACTAAAGTAGATATAGATGCACCATTGTTTGTAATCACTTGATGAGCCCAAGATAGGATAAGAATTAGCTTGACAACTTCAAAATTTACAAAAGGCTTGTTTGGCTACCCACCAATCCACTCTGACAACATTTAGCAATCACTATGCTAAGTATTTTTGTTAACCACGGATGGTTTAACTATATAACAGCCACTCAATGGGTTGTGCCACATAATCAATTCTAGTTGTGCCACATAATCAATTCTGATGACAAGCAAGACAAAATGAGTTTCTCCTAGATTGAAACCCTATAAACACTGTTTCCAAGTTTACGTGTCAGAATTAAACGCAATGATGATGAGTATTGTTTCCATGTTTATGTGTCAAAATTAAATGCAAAAAGTAATACTCCTTCCGCTTTTATTACATGTTGTATTAGACTTTTCCTAAGTCAAACAATTCTAAGTTTGACCATTATTTTTTAAAAAAATATAGTTTCATGACATAATATTTATGTTTTTAGATTCACAATATGAAAAATAATTTTATAATGCATAATTCACATGTTGTAAAACTACAAGGATTTTTTGAAATAGATGGTCAAAGATATAATGTTTGAATTAGAACAAATCTAATGTGACATGTAAAAAGGAATAGAGGAAGCATTAAATACTAACTTATTGATATGACATATTTTATTGAAATGAATTTGGGAAACAAAAAATGAAACTATCCATTAAGATCGGCTTTATGAAGAAAACAACAGATCTACATAACCTTTTTGTTTACTCTGCCAGGTTACTTCATTAAATGCTTTAACTTCCATTCGTCTCACAATAAAAAAAAAATGCATTAACTTTCAACTCTACCAGTCAAAACACCAATTTTACTCGCAGAAGATGGCACGTGAAGGGGCCATTTTACAACATTGATATGCATCATCCACAAATAAAATGCTTTTCAAGGTGCACGGAAGCTATTAGATAACAACATCTTTACACAATCCTATTAAATAAAATAGGAAATTATGCCTCAAGGATCGGTAGACTTTTCTGACTTTTCACAATTGCTGCTCCTTTGCTTTCTTTCGGGCCAGTGCTCGCACTCTAGCAGCAGCAAGTGCGTCATCACCTCTCTTGTAGTGATCATCAGTAACCTTTGCTGGCTGAGTGTTTTGTGGGGTCTCTTTAGCATTTGATGGAACATCAGCAGCATTTTTCTCAGTAGATGCAGCAGCTGTTGAATCCCTCGTTTGCCTTGCCAAGGGTTCTTCCATACCCTTAGTCCCCTCCGATACTACACTGGATTCTCTTCTACGCTTTGGAGAAGGTTCAGAGGCTTCAGCACCAAGGCTACTAGTATTTGTATCCTCCGGTTTATTGTCCGACTTTTGAGGATCAGCAGATTTTGTGTTACCATGTGTCCGTGCACCAAAAGCAACATTCCTCTCAAGCCCAAAGTAAAAATCACTCAAGTCTTTCTTTTTAGTTACCTAGAAAAGACAAATGGAGAAAATACATTAGCCAGCAGACTATGGCTGCAAAATGGTTATGCAGCTCCTTTTGGTAGGCAATCTGTTTTGCAGATGAACATGAGGAAAACCAGCATTTCTGTCACTAATATTGTGATCAGGGAAGGCATGACAGACAAATGACAAAATGCTAAAGGGGCATTTACAGTTAGCAGATCATATTTTGGAGAAACAAATTAAATCATTAGCTACAAATAAATATAGTCCCGAAGTAAGGGATAAGCTAAAAGGCCAGTTTCATATATGCATGCATCAGAAATCATAGGCACTAAAATCCCTTCATTCATAGTCTGGTGACAAAGAGGTGGTATGTAGCCACAATGTAAAAACAGTCTAATTCAAACTAGACACTTGATGATATATCATAAAACACAAATCTCAACAGGATGCACTAGCCATCCAATTTGAACGTAATTCATAAAGGTGAACTAGACTGACTCATGAACAGGGTTCCATTGGAAATAAGTAGATTATATATATCCGTAGCATATCATATTGAATAAAGTACAGAGGTAAACATGCAGCTTGAAAGAAACAGAAAGAAGTAATTCAAATAGGAACTCACGAACAGAAAAATGCAGGTATAGAGGATAACAGCAAACACATGAATAACACTTACATCTTCCTTTTCTTCTCGTAGCTGCCTTATTCTCTCTTCTTCAAGCCACTTTTGCTGCTCCTCAAGTTTCTTCCTGTAGGCAGATGTTACAAATTTATCCTTGTCCCCAAAGAGGTGGTCCTCCTTGCTTCTCTCTTTCTGAAGCTTCCTCTCGTATATTATATCCTGTTCTCGTTTGCGTAGCTCTGCTTTTTCCTTAAGTTGTGCAATATACTTTGACTGTTCAAAGGAGATGCATTATATTAAAAAAAATGAAATATAAGACAAGAATAAAACTCACAACTAGTAGCACAAGTCAGAAACAACAAAGAAAATATCATGTTAGCATATGAAATGTTGAACCAAGCACCACTTTGGAAAAGCCTCCACTCAAATACAACCAATATAGCATGCATGATTGAGTAACTATATGAAGTAATGTCTTTCTCAATACTAAAGCTTGTGCAAAATTCAAAAATCAGATATCTATAGGACATGCTAATTTTCAAACACCCACATCAACAAACATTCAACAAAAGCGAACAGACTTTTGCCAAAAAAAATGGAATCATATATAAGAGATTTTTCAGCTTGCGCTACAATCCCCATTTAGCCCTCAATTAAAAATTCATCTCACGAACAAGGAAACTCTCAAGCTAAGCACCAAGGCAAACCTCCTCCACATAACAGCAATGCCTTTTGCTCCTTTTCCTTCCCAACAAACAAATAAAACACCACAAGCTCCACTTTGAATGTAACAGGAATCGAACACTACTAAGGTAGCAACTAGTATTCTTCACTAAAAACTAAAAAGTACTTGTAAGTCGTAACTAACTAGTAACTATACTCTGTCACGTATCGCAGTGAGCATAAACGAAGCAATCTCAAGGGCAGGATGGAGGAATTACCTCGCGGACGACCTTATCCTGCATCTTAGGGCGGGCTTCCTTCTCTTTCATTTCGTCGTACAGCTCGTCGTAGGCGTACACCGAGGGATCCTCCTCCAGGGCCTTCTTCTGCTGCTCCTCCACCTGTGCGCGGGCAACAGCACCATCAGGACAAGGGGGCAAAGGCAGAAAAAAAAATCATCTAATGTGCTGGCATCCAATCGGTGGAGAAGGGTACGCGCGGCAGTTTACCTTCTGGAGAGCGCGCTTCTTGGCCGCCTGGCGGAGGATCTCTTGCTCCACGTCGTCGTCATCGTCGTCGGCGAAGGCCGCCAGGGCCCGCGCCGGAGGCGGCGGTGGGCGTGACGACGAGGACGCTTGCGGCTTTGTGCGGAGCTGCAGTCCGTACCTCTGCATCGCGGCGTCGACGGCGGCGACCTGCCGATCCGATCGGCTACGGGACGGGACAAACCCTAGGCAAACCGGGGCAGGTTAACCTCCTGGAGGGCGCACTTCTTGTGGACCCTGCGTGCCGGCGCGAGGTGGAGGGAGGAGCGGCGGGCGGCGCAGGTGGAAGGTGGGGGAAGAGAAGCGGGCGGCCGGGGCGCGCGGAGGGAGGAGCAGCGGGCGGCGGCGGAGGCGACGGCTTTTCAGCTTTTCCTCTCACTCATCCATCGTAGAATAGAAGCGCTTCCGGTAGAAGCTCTCAGAAACTTTGGCGGCGTGATTCCTGTTTTTCTCGCAACCAGGCTGAAGCTGAACGGATAATATTATATCCTAATCATTTTTTACGAAGTATCCTAACCATCTGTTAAAAAAAAAAAGATATTTACGTTTTATCTATTTTTCTTTTGTTTTTATCTATTTTTCTTTTTAATCGAGACCTATCCTGCCCTCCCACTGTTTTTAACCACAAAGTACTCTAAATGCCATCTTTAGATTCCCCGTGAATAGTTTGCTATTTTCTTTCTATAACCCACAATCTAAATGACATCTTTAGATTGAACTTGCTATTAGTCTACTAGAACTGACGCCCTAGACGATATAGGATGCAAAAAGCACATCCAAAACTATCCTAGCCTTGTTCAGTTGGAATGAAAGTTGCAAGTTTTTCCACTCTCTCTCCATCACATCAATTTCTACCCGCATGTATGGAGCACTAAATATAAGTAAAAAAATAACTAATTACACAGTTTAGTTGTAAATCACGAGATGAATCTTTTGAACATAGTTGGTGCACGATTGGACAATATTTACCAAATACAAACGAAAGTACTACGTCATACCGTCGCTCGTGTTGTGGCCAAAATTGTTGGATGCGTTCATCTCTGCTTTGTATTTTAGGAGCGTACAACTGACTAAACAATATTGAGTCTAACCATAACAGATCTGTAGAACAAAACTCTTTTGTACTATGATGGCCTATTGGCCTGGCGCCCTAGTAGATAGGGTGCAAAAAATCACGTCCAAAAATGCTATGGCCTAGGTTCAAAAAGATGCTATGGCCTGACTCGTGGAATAGACTCTACTAGGCCAATCCACCTTAACCGTGCCTTGTTGTGGTCGTGATTGGCCAAATCATGGTTGTGCTGTGTTTTTACATTTTCCGGCTTTAGTTCTTTAATAATATTCTATTTATTTGTTTCTCTTTTCTACTGTGTATCTTCTGAATGACTTCTAAAAGTATTTATATATTTTGCATATGAATCTAAGGGCGCAGAGAGGTCACTTCAATCAAAATCTCTCATTCTTGAATCTGAAGTTGCGCTGCAAGCCAAATATATTTTAGTTCACCGTTGCTAGTTAGTTATTTGGATTTGAACCAAAGTTAAGCTCACCTATTAGTCTACATGTTTAAATGGATTAGGCTAAAATTTAGGCAAATAGCAATTGGTTTGTTGTATCCAAACACCCTTTAGTCAATGTATCAGTTCCTTACAATTCGTTAGTTCTAGCATCAAGTGGACTAACTGGTAAAACGACGGTGATAACTATTGTTTTAGCTAAAATGATGGTGATAATTGTCGTTTTATCTTTAGCCCAATGACTTGAAGGATTACTGCTGCATGTTTTTTAATTTATATTTTTCTTTTCTAAAGACGTTTTTCATTTCAATCTTGTATAAAAAGAAGAATTCCCTTTATTATTGACAAATTCGGCTTTTCATTCCTTGGAAGCTGCATATATAGCTACGATTTCTTCTCTGGATGGTCTCATATATTCTAATAATCCCTAAACAAACCAAGACGAAAATACGAAACCCCATATACATAGTCTCACGCTTTTCTTCTTTATATATGCACACACGGATTACAATATATACTGTATATCTAAAAAGAAAAGTACCTTAATTCAAATTGGGAGCTTCAATGCCAGTATTTCATGGTTAATCAGCACGGTTATATAAAATCAGTCCACCACCACCAGCATCGTTAGATTTTATATTCCATGTTCATACATTTTGGGGAAAGAAAAGGATTTATGACTCCAATCAGTAAGGTTTTTTCAAAAATGGATTTATGACTCCTATACATTTTTATACAGGATGATCAGTACGGTTTTCAGACTAAGTTTGATACAACAATATCAAATTTAACTGACAGTGATATCGAGTCCATGCTTGGGTTTGTTTAAAAAAAAAAAAAACACCGCAGTGAATGAATTACGACATAGCATTTGGGTATATTTTAGAGAAATGGTAATGATAACAACTCCAACAGGCTCAGAATGAAATTTGGTGGGTGGGTGGGTGTGTGATTCCTATGATCGGCCAGAGGTAGAAGGGACAGACCAGAGGCATTTTGCAGGAGGTATGTGGGTAGAAAAAAAAAAGAGACAGTAGGTACTAGGTAGGAGGCTGGGGCCTGGCGGTAGCACTAGCAGAAAAGAGACTGGATCGTTCGGCCTTGATCCAACGGTTAAAGAAACAATCAGGCAGGTTGGACGGGTCCAACTGCTTTCAAACATTCGAAAACTCCACACTTTCATGACGGAAACAATAGACTGGACACACCAACCATTAAAGCCAGGCAACATCACTTTAAGATTTAAAACAGTATAAGCACTTTTGATGCTGTACACCAAGCATATCATCCCTAACAGGAGAGAACCCCCGGGTCATCTGGTGGAACATGACAGCAAAACACAACATCAGGTGTCAAAAACCACCTCAGTCACGTCAAATCCTACTTTCACACACTACTAGGTAACCTTTCTGCTGCCACAAACAATGGTCGCAGCAGTCAAAACACGGGGGTTTCATGATCTTGTAACTAAATTCACCTTTATTTAGCAAACCAGGTAGTCTGATAAGTGACAACTCTTATATCTCTTTGTAAATACGCTGCACCTCTAACCTGTAAACAGCAACAGGAACCAGACCTCTTCTTTCTCTAGAGATATTTACATCCATCTCTGACGAATTGCCAAGGGTGCATGAAGCCTCCAGGGGTCTTGGAAATATGTGACCACTGTCACGAGGTAATGAGGTACTGATGCCAACCTAATCTCCATCCATTGCTCCAGAAATATCAACCTTGGGTCCAAATCAAATCTTGCCCAAAGTGATCGAGAGCTACCTACATGCCGGGTTATGTTACTTCACTATTTCTGTGAATCAAATCAGCAAGCCCTCTTTTCAGCTATAGCTGAGACTTCGATTGACAAATCTGAGATTGCACTTCATGGCAGCATTTGACCGGTGGACATTTTGTTAACATACTTCACAGGATCAACAGCTAACAAAGACAATGCGCTGCAGAATCCAAGACTTCTCTGCGACTTGCAATACCTGTTTTGATGGGAGTATCTGCAAGAGAGTTAGCAAGTCAGTGGCAAACTGGTGTACATATTCCAGATATTTCAAGACCAAGTAAGTAAAAACGCGTTCATTAACAATGTTGACAGAATGGCCAAATTCTTTCCTGAAATTTCAGCAAAGGTTCACTTTCTTCCCTAAGGTTTTAAATGGTTCAGCCAAGTCCAGCCGCAAGTTGTCTATGGCTCAATCAGGTCACCAGGCTGATGTGGAACACCAAGTGTGCGCCTAGTCAGCAGTGAGTGGCCTAGAGTGTCAATATGTGTGAAATCTCTCATTTGCCCCTTATTTATATAAGCTAAAAATGTTGTGTTGTGCCATCTAAGTACACATGTCGTATAGTCGCTCCATATCAGGGAATAATGCAAAGTAAGATACTATATTAAATTGGTAATGGTAATCTGGTATACAGCCAGGAGCAAGAGCAATTTAACGAGTTGTACCATCTAAGAACAAAATCCGTACAAATAAAGTGAAAAGTAAAGATTAGATTCAAACTGGTACAATGCATGGAACAAGAGCAACTTAAGTTGTATAATCCAATAGGAATCATTATACTATGTGGTAGAGAAGACTCAGCATGTATGCAGAGACCATCCTAACATCGTGCTAATGGGTCCACACATGTGCCATTCCATGTCACCGTGGGACTACACTGAGCCAACAATGAAATTTGCAGCAAATGGACCTTCGAGAAGAGACTTCAGGTATTGATTAGGCTATTCCACCAGCCATCCACAAAAAAAAAATTAGAAACAGAATGTACAACTGATGGCGCTGACAAGGATCATTGTATTGTTATAGCTATTCATAGAAGGGCTTGAAGACAATGAATAAACTAGAGTAGCACAGCATACCGTCAATGAACAAACTCATGAGCCCGAACTTGACTTCTGAACCCATACTTGTCTCTGCACAAGGCATTCATGATAATTAAATTTGGATGAAAATTTTGAACATAAATAAAAGACCCCTGCAATCAGCAATGGGACAAGAAATAAAATTATACTTGAGCATGGAACTAATGGCTTTTTAATTAAGAAATACAAACCAAAATTCTCCTCAATGAGGACTTGAACTTGGGTGGGTCTGAATGTGTGCACCCATGCCCTTGCCCAACTGGGAAAATAAGAAATTACAAAATAATCGCACCTCATGAGCACCATAGCTAGCAGAGCCCCTCTTCGAATTCTTTCCATCAGCCACGCTAGCAGATATTTCAGTTTCCTTTGGACCACGTGGAGGACCACGACGGTTGGCATGCCTATGTCCTGGATTAAAAACTGTGTTAAGAAACTGATCTAGAAAAAAGTACGCAGCTTATTTTTGCATACAAACCATTTTCAATGGGAACACCACGGCTACCACCATGACCCCTTGTGTCTGTCTTTTCGGGTCTCCATGACCTGCGTTAAGTCCAAGTTTAGAGACTCCAGGCATTACCAACGATGGAACTATTTCAACAAATTACATACCATCTGCTAGTTGCGAGACATTATCTCCAGAATGTGACTGCACTTGAGGGAACTCTGATGACGAGGCATGTGAACCACCGCCAGATGTAGATTTGTCATAGCGGCGAGGTGCCCATACACCACGATCAGGTCTATCTCTGTTTCTGGCATGCCGTTCAACCTTCTCACCAATTGGAGCAGAGCCATGGAGATGATTAGTCTTCTCATCAAAATGGCTTCTCTCAGCATTTTCAACTACCTGATCTTTCACAATGTTACGAGGATTGAGAGCCCGTGGTGGCCGCTTATCCTTCTCAGTATTAAACAAGTGACCTTCCTGCTCATTTTGAGATGGATTTGAACTGCGGACGTCCTTGTTTGAAAGTATAGTTTTAATAATTCTTCCACTGGCTTCAAGTCGCTGGTCTTGTCTAGAACTTGATGGTGGTACATTCTTCACAGGGGTTGATGACTGCTGAGTTGCTCCATCAGGTGTCTGTGGTAAAAATTGATCAAACATATAGGTCCAGAATAATAAATAATAAAACTGTAAAAATATCTACTTACGTTAGAATCAACCCTTCCTCTTCCTTTCAAAATGACAATTTTGTCTCTTTTAGCTTCAGCAGCCTGACCAGATCCAGATGTTCCCCCACTTGTGGCGTCTGCAAAATAAAAAAGATTATTAACATAGAAAAACGCACCACTCAGAGCATGTGTAATAAGCTGATAAATTGGACGAGCAGCCACAAAAAATGACCGAGATGAGAGCATATTAGCTCCCCTTTCTCGAAAAGGGACTATCAGGGAAAAAATATATGGAAGAGAACACATCCTTATCTAGCAAGTAACATTAGGAATGCATATGATGTCACCTAATACGGCACGCAGTTATCATTGCCATATCAGTACTGCGTCGATAGTACCAAAAGTGTAACCTCTTTACATAATATACGGCAACACGGCAGCAACCCAACCAAAAAGCAAAAAGCCTCCATGTGGCATGTTAACGGATGGTTTGTGTAGCACTGACTCTCAACAAACATTGCCTATTTCTGCTAATTTTGGAAATACGTTAGCTTCTGAAGCATTTTTCTCTATATGGTAAAGACTCACATATATACAGAATCTGATCGTGCAACAACGTGAAGCAACATCTAGTCGGAAATTGAGGTAACTATATTTCCATATGATGTGCCCTGGGTGAGTTGCTCGTGTCAGCTTATTACAAGGCATCACTGACAGTCAGGCTGGACAAAAAGCTCGTAAAAGCTGGCTCAGTTGCTAGTGTCGAAAAAATGCTGCGATTGAACTCATTTTATTTTAAAATAAAAATTAGTTGATTTTGAGTGACTTCCATTTTCCGCTTGACTCGTTAAGCTCGGTTTGAAGTTGGGTCCCCAACAAATCAGGACATCATGGTAAATAAGGTTATGAAAATTTTGAAAAGAGCTAAAAAAACTGCAGTTGTCTAGTTATCCACCCTCAACAGACAGTGTGCTGTAGTCCATACATCACTAGATACAACATGTACCAGCACTATTGGCAACAATAGGAAATAGCAAAAAAAAAAAAATCCTCAGTAATACCTGTTAACATTAGACATACTGGCAGAGATAGTTAAAAAAACAAGTATTACTATTATCAATTTCTTGATGTGGTACAAGCATACCACCTGAATTTCCAGTAACAGCCTTTTCCCTCTGTGTATGCTCCTCTCTTCGGCACCATGATATAGGTTGGCTTCTCCTTAGTACTGTCTCGCATAACGTACTGCTTGAGAAAATAGAAAAAGGCAGCAAATGAACCTCAGGTCACAATTTATTTCACAGAACAAAAGGAGGGTAGCAGTTGTTTTGTCATTATCAGAACAACAAACTATGGAACTTTCTTCTAGCAGATCAGTAGGCCTTGTTACAAAATAACAACACAAATAGTTCAAATTTCAAATTAACTAAAGATTTGGTGGTGCCTCAACTGAATATAGAATTTCATGAAAACCATTCGTGCATAGGGCTACGGGAGTAAGGAAAAATAACTACGAAACTATCACCTGGAAGAAAACAACTATTTAAGGAGCAAAATATGCAGAGACACCAGAGATATAGAAATGAGAGCAATCGTGCTAATTTCATATAATAAACCGTAATCTTAGTTCATCATGGACCATGTGATGAATGAGGAAAAATATATTGATGAGTTAGTACCATACACACACAAATTGAATCTTACTGAACAAAACAACATTGCCAACATAGGCACCCATGCCAAGATACAACCCGTTATGTCAAATAAATTATAAACTGACAATAGAAAGTTTTATAGAAAAAAATAAAAAAGTTCCAAATAAAGCATGTTACCGTGGAGGATCTGCGCTTCTCAGAAGACCTTTTAGGACTGGAACTGCTAGTTATGACACCAGTAACTTTTCTGCTAAGTCTACTTCCAGGTCTCTGCAATTTAAGAAAACAGTAGCAAGTCAACAGTTGATCAAGAAGAGTCATATGTTATCGGTTAAGGAATAAATGTACCTGAGCCATACTCTTAGCTGCCCTTTGCTGGCGGACATACAACATAAGAGGTGTCACAACAGGTGCCTCCTTTCCAGCAGCTGACAAAAATAACCAAATGTGACAACCCCATTTAATGCTCGCATATTTGGAAAGATTCGGTGTGCCACAATACAATGGAAGCGCCATTGACAAGATAAAGGAAGAGGCAAGACTCTGGTGTGCAGCAGGAGCCAAAAAGCTCTGTGAGATCATTCCTAACTCTCTTCTTTGAGCTTATTATTTTTTGAGCTTTTTGTTTGCTATCTTGTGATTATTTTGTACAGTGTTTTTTACTTCTATATCAAAACAAGTTCGGTAGAGCTCCTGCCGACCCCCCCCCCCCCCAAAAAAAAAAAAAAAAAAAAAAAAAAAAAGAGGAAAGATACATTGATATAGCAAATACTTCCTCCATTCCAAACTATAAGACACTTTGGCTTTTTCTAGATACATTGTTTTATTGTGCATCTAAACTTAGTGTATATCTAAGTGCATAGCAAAAGCTATGTATCTAGAAAAGCCAAAACGTCTTATAATTTGGAATGGAGGGAGTACTTTAATATGGATAGGAAGTAATGATGGCATATTCTACCTGCCCTTTCAGCTTCTTTCCTTTCAAGCTGAATTTCAGCACTAGGCAGATGCTCAGTAGGCTTTGCAATAAGCTCAAGGAACTCCAAGTACTCCGGATCTAGTAATTCCAAAACAACAAAATCCAAGTTTAGGAAAATGGTAATGTGATAGAACGATACAATTGGACAAAGAATCAGGTAAAGTGATTGCCTAAGACCTTTCATAATAGTTCCTTCACGGCCATCCTTCTTGACATTTGACTTGGGGACCTGTTGTGATGGTGCATATTCCACGAAAGCTTTAAATTGAGCACCTGAAGAACCATACGCAACAACCATGAGACCCGATTTACACAAAGCATATCATAAATGATGCTTCCCCCAAAAGAAAACTACAAGCATGTGCTCTACTACAGTTGCAAAAAAAGAAACACCGAACATTTAATACGCCATAAGTAGTTTATTTCTGTTTCAGCATAACAATATAACACACTGTACAAGAAATATTATCAAGCCAACATATGCTGCTCTTGTTTGTAGCCACACCTCTAGCGCTGACCTAATTTGGATCAACAAGCACAATAACGTCAAGGACAAGATTATGGAACAGTATGTTATCGTTAATGTGCTAGCACTGCTGCGACCTTATGTACATCCAATTAAAGTTCAAGATTTCCTTCATATCGAATCTTTACTAGTGTGTTTCTCTTGGATCTACTCTTCCGCACTCCCAAGGGAAAACAGAATCTTAAACACTATCAGGTCAAGTAGACAGTGTTCTAGAAAGCTAACTATAACTAGACCCAATCATATACACGAACCTTCAGTTTAATGGCTATACCAATGATCAAGTATCAAGATTTAACATCAATTTGTGATGCCACATGGTAGATGATAAGGCGCGCACCCATGATAAACTTATTTCACAGGAGTCAATGGAATAGGTGTGTCACTAAGGAAAAATAGTTTTTCCTATTAAAAAATTTAATAGTCAGTGCTTTTAACTGATGGAGTAGGCACAATTAACTTCAAATGATATAAGGTGCACATCCTGAATATAGATTATCATGGACAACATTCAACAAGATGAAGAAAATACCCTTCTCATTCACAAATACATGCCCATTGAAGACCTCAGCAAACTCAACAACATCCTCTGGGCGCTTGAAATTAAGGTAAAGCCGAGAATACCTATGATTTTTTTTTGACTGGATAAAAAAAAAAAAAAAGAAGAATGTCACGATTATTTAGCTTCAAAATTAAGCAATATACTAACATGCTCAAGAAAGAAGCAAATTGCTATATATGAAGTAAACAGTTCCCAAACAAGATCAAGAAAAAAAATGTACTTAACTAAGCATGTGGGACACGTCACTGACAGAAAACTTGATTGTAACTTAATGTTAATGAATAAAAAATAAAGGAAAAAGGGAAATACACTGCATAACACATTATGAAAACAGGGAGACGGAAGGGCTAAAATAGATCACAGTAAACACCAATCAATTGGATAGACTAATCAATTAAAAACTGAATCAATCAAGAAGAATTTCTACCAGGTTTTTCTAATGTAGATAAAAGTCCCTGGAACATTGAACTAGTATATAAAACAGCCAGAGGAAATCACTAACCAGTAATCAATTACTGCAAAGCAAAGAAGGTTGAATGTGTAAATGTAGTTCTAAAGGCTTAACTATCAGCTGGATTTAATTCTTCTCAGCAAAACTGAAGATGAGAACATATGAATCCAGAAGCAACAAAGACCGAATGAAAAAACAATTCTGCCCTAACCAATGATTTTAGCTCTTTTAAACTCTATACTATCAAAATCACAGATAGGTCAGATACAAATTGTGCGATGCGATTAACAGAGAGAATCAGCTAAGAAGGCAACCCACTAGTTCTAAGTTCTGACTAACACTTCAGTAGCAATCAATGCTAAAGCAAATAAAACTAAACTTGAACAGTCCATAACTATAATTCAGATACCTCAGAAACTCTCCCAGGCCATTGCAGGTCAGTGAAAATAATTAGGTCACCACAATCAGAGAAGAGTAAAATTCGACGACTCGGTTACTAAGGTCACGGCTCTCCCTCCAAAATACACGGATGAACAGGGTAATTGCTTGCGAGAAGAGTACACTAGAACTAGCAAACAGAACGTAATCAGAAACATCTCAATAATAGCTTCCTACCACGGTTCATCGGTTCATAGGCTAAACAGGATAATACCCCAAGCCCTAATTACGGCCCGAGTCCCACCCACAGACCCACAGAAACGCCACGAGCACTGTGAAACGCAGAGAGCGCGGACCTGGCATTGCCGGGGCGGAAGCACGCCCAGTCATACCGCCCAGCGAAGCGCGCGTCGACCTGGTCCAGGACGGCCTGCTGCGCGATCGCCGGCGGCAGCCGCCGGAGCACCACCTTCGTGCGGTGCGCCGGGTCCTTCATGTGTGCTCGCGCCGCAGAAGCCACCTCGAATCCCACCCGCGCCCGCGAATCGCCGGGAAAACACCCCCCAACCGCGACACCGTCTCAAACCCTAGGGCCGGGTCACATCGAGGCGAGGCGGGGCAGGCGCCAGCGAGATCTGGAGGACGGAGGGGGGGACGGGGGGAGGTGGCTAGGGTTTGGAGGGAGCCGGGTGGGGATTTTGTCTCGCTCCTGCTTTCCTTCCCTTCCCTTCACCGCCGCGTCGTCGCGTGCAATTTTCCTTTTTCTTTCCTCTCTTCCTCTTCGGTAGGTTGGGGGTTTGGGTTTGGAGATGCGAAATTGGGAACTGTCGCAGATTGGGGGAAGAGGAGGAGGAGAAGACGAGGAGAAAGCGAAAAAAGGTCGTCGGCCAGGTATAGTATTGAAAAACAAAGGAATTCAAAGGGAGCACGAATGGAGGCTGAAAATGCAGAAATTCGGAAGAAGAAAAAAACTCTATTTCTATTCATTATTTACTACTTTATTATTTTATCAATAAACATGCTCCTGTGTTATTATAAGAGAATATATAATTTATCGTGCGATCATACAAAACTATCAACACCAATTATAATAATTAAGTTAGCTATTAAACATTCATAATTAGCACCATCCTCTTGCTGTTTTGGCTGTTTTTTTGCTATGCATCTATAGAAAAGTCAAAACAACTATAAATTAGAATATATGGGGAGTACTATACTAGATGAAATAAAGGACCCATATGAAACAAATGTTTGGAGATTAACTTGCCTTAAATATATGGTTAAAAATTATAGAGAACGAGTCAATTGCTTGAACATAAATAGTGACAATATGAAGGGACTTTGATAATCAAGCCACAACATGAGCAATGCCAGCGAAATTTTACAGCTTCAAATACACGTAGTCTCGGACAGCTAGGCCACAACATGAGCGGTGCAAGCAAAAGTTTTTGTAACCCTATATATTGTAACTAATGTCATACTAGAGGCGGATACAACTTAGTCAAGGGCAAGGGTGGGAGAGAGATGTATGGACAGGGAGAGTGACAAATCGTAGGGTGAGAGTGAGAGAATATGCATGGAGAGAGTGGCAAACCGAGACAAAAGATGGGAAATTTTCTACTGTGATCGGCTAGAACTATCCATACCAATTATTAGCAAGCTATCTATATCTTTTGTTAGATTTAATTGTGCTTGACTAACCTTATTTCATTAAATTAAATAAATTCTAACACTCATAATAAGGAGCCTATGATAAATCCACTTTTATAAGGTGTTTTTGACATGACACTATCTTCTGCATCAAGTTTGTATTACAATAGCTAAAATTTATTAGCTAAATTATTGATCAATAATTATAACGCTTGACTCTTGTAACACCCCCGGTGTTACGTTAACCTAAAACCGCCATGTCATCATCATCATTGCATAAGCATTCATGATTAGAGAACCCTAATGCAAATGAATAAAAGGAGTTTACAATTCTAGGGTTTGGTTGTGCTCTTTTATATCGTATGTGTATATGCATGTCATTAAACTTCACTCACAATTTTACTTTTATGTATAAAAGCAACCAACTAAAACTAATCTTGATGTTTGCAAGTGCTTGACTAACCCCGACTCACACCCTAACCATGTTTCATAAGTCAAATAATGCAAAGAAAGAATCAAAATTGAATTGAATCCGAATCCCAAAACCCTAACCCTAGTTGGTTAAGTGTTGGAATTCAATTTCATTTTCAATTTTGGTGAGCTAACCATAATTAATTTTATAAATAAAAGTTGCTAACCAATGGTACCACTTCAAAGTATGAAGTTTGTACTTTGAAAGTGTACTATTGGTTGGGTTTGAAAAGTACCACAACATCATTAATTAATTGCCCAAAAGAACAATTTGAAATTCCTTTTCAAAAACCCTAATTTTCAAAGTGTTTTGTCTCCTTTTCAATTTCATCCCAAAATATTCAAAATTTGGGAAAACTCTAAAAAATACAGTTTGTGCATCTCTTGGAGCTCTACAACTTTGGTATATAAAGTTTTTCAAGTTTTTGAATAAATTTTGAACTAATTTCAAAAGTTCTTCAAATTAGGAATTGTCCCCTTTTGATTTTTAAACTCCAATTCAAAAATTATTCAATTTTAGAGAAAACTTTCTACATGAAAGTTGTAGATCTTGAAAAATAGAACAACTTTTATTTTTGGAGATTTTCATCTTTTATTCAAAATTTAAAAGTAATTTTGAAATCCCAAAAACTAAAATTTGAGCTCATTTTCAAATTTGAAATGTAATTTAAAAATTATTTGGATTCTGACAAAACTTCTTAAATGAAAGTTGTAGAGCATGAATTGTTGAGAAAACTGTATTTTGGGAGATTTTTGAGTGTAGTTCAACTTTTGAGAGTAATTTGAAAAAGAAAAATAGTGAGGTGGCTAGTTGCTACAGTACCCAAGGGGGGAAATTCTTCTTTCTCTTCTTCCCCATTCCTCCTCATGCCGCCGGCGGCGTGGCAGCCGCTCCCCGCGCGCGGCTCTCCGGCTTTTGCGCGAGACCGACCACCTGCCCAAGGTCGCGAAGGCCCTACCCACCTCTTTGAACCACCCGGCCCTATAAATTTTGCATCGGCCGCCGTCGCCACCCTCTTTTCTCCTCCTCACCGGGCGGCAACCACCCTGTTCTTCTATCAAATTCGTGCGCCACCGTGTAACACCATTTCCAATACTTTGTCACTAGCCCCGCTTTTCCCTTGCGAACCAAACAAGCCAGTAATCGACGTCCTTGGTCGTCGGAATCGCTCGCACGACGTCATCCTCTTCAATTTCCGGCCATCGAGTCGCCGCGGCCTCGGTCACCGTCGCCTTCCCTGCTCCACGATCACGCCTACACCTTTGCACACCGCTCCGCCTAGTTGTTGCGCATCCGCCCGAGCCTTTTCTCGTTTGTTTTCGCCGCCCGGAGTCGGCGCTGCGCCGTCGTCTCCTCATACGCTCCGGTGAACCGCCGCCACTGTAAGCCATCACCGTTCCTCACCCTGCAGCCCGGCTCCGAGTCGTTTTCGTGTCGCTTCGAATTCGTCCAAGGTTCCTGAGTTGGTTAGTGTGCTTGGCGTCGTCGGAGGTGCTCTGGTTGGCTCGACAGCCGTGCACCGTCGTCTCAGAGCCGTCGCGACCGCCGCCCGTGCATGCTCAGGGGCGCCGTGGTCGTATCATAGCTCGTTGAGACTGCGGTGATGAGAGGAATGTGTTGGTGTAGCTGGTTGCGTCGGAGGGGCCACCGGTAGCCGTGGCCGCCGCCCGACCAAGCCCGTCCCCCCCTCGGCGGTGAGAAAAAGAAGGAGGAAGAAGAAGAAGAGGGAGGCGCCGACAGGTGGGGCCTCCTATCGGCGAGAGGGGGAGAGGGAGGAGCAGCGCCTGCTGCGTGAGGTGAGTGAGCCGGGCCGGCGACGCGTGTGTGGGCCGCACAAAGAGCCCAACCGAAGGGAAAAATGTTTTTCCTTTTTCAAATTGATTTTCCAAGCATAGATTTCATCTTTTTGTGTTAATTTATTTTGGGCAAATAAAAATGCAACAAAAATATATATGTGTTCCTTGTAATGTGCTCTGTCCCAGGAAAAATACTAACCCTGTTGTTTTTTAGTAACTTTTGCTTGCAATGAAAATTGCTCCTCTTAATTAATAAATGCAACTTCCATGATTTTTAATAATTAAAATATAAGTCCAAAAATTATGAAATTTGTTTTGTGTGCTAATTAGGTGATGATAATCCTAATTATGAAGTTTGATCCTGTTTTGATTAAGTTTTGTATTACACTTAATTAATACCTTAATTAATTAGTGTTTAATTAATTAATTTTTTGATTAATTAGAATTTGCTTAATCTCCAATTAGTAAGTTAATTAGTGGCTTTCAACGACTGTAAAAATGGTTAATAAATTAGTAATTAACTCTAATCACTATTAGGGTTGCCTGATTTTGGGATTGAGTGATGACCCTAGGTCATTAACCCTAATGACCTTCGGCATTTCATGTTGTTTGCGTATCGCTAGTCCGTCGTCGTCGACGCTAGTTATACCTCCTTAGTGCAAGGTTACCGTGAAGGAAAGTTGTACTCAAGATAGGTTAACAATCGTTGCATCATTATCGCATGCTCCTTTTATTCTTGCACCGTAATCATGCATCTCAATCGTGTAGTTGATCCGACTCCGCCTCGGAGGAAGGTTATCGGTGTGAGGAGGTTGATCCCGATCTCAACAATGTCGCCACTTTGCTCCCTAACCGTCAAGCCCCAAAGGCAAGCCCCGGATGCATTCGCACCCTTCCTTGTATTTTGAAAATCTTTTATATCGTATGTTGATGATGTGATGCATTAGGTAACAGGGAGTTATGTGATATCCTAATTTGATGCATTTACCGTACCTTGATATAAACCCCGGATACCTGTTTTGATTTCGAAAATGCTAGTGTATGCTTAGCCTGCAGAAAAGCATAGGCTTTATGAAATATTTTTAAAGATGTGATAACAAAATCCTCGTTGAGGGCAATTACGAAAACCTGATGCTACTTGCGGTATCCCTTCACTTTGATCGGGTCAAAGGGTACGCAACAAGAGCATGATGATGAGCAAATCGAGACCGGGTGGAGTGACTTGCACCGGGGAGGGGCTAGTGCCCCGGTGTAGTGTCGTCCCACTTGTGAGTCGGTTAAGGACCGTCCGTTGTTTGGCCCTCGATCATGAGGTTATTGGATAGTACTAGTCGCATGCTAATGGCGGTAAGCTCCCTTGTATGATCCATACGAGAACGGACACCGGAACGGGAAGTAGCGTGTACCCATACTACGAGTGCACCCGTCGACGGTTGTGACTGACGGCGTAGGAAGATGGTGTACTGTACTCTCGTGGCTAGGACCCGTTCTGGTCTGGAGAAATGCAAGTGTGAGTTGATGTATGCAAGATGTTCGGTCCTGCATACATCGTGTGGCTAGGAAGCCCTAGCTGGGTATATAAAGCGATTCGAATCGTCGGTGCTCCACGATATGGGAGACTTGATCCGAGTCCCGGCATCGTAGTAATGATGGAAGTTGATGATGGAAAGTTTTGAATCCGTTACATGATTGACAAGTGATTGATGCAGTAAAGTAAGGACTGGCTTAGTCTCTTTTTTGCAAAGGTGTCATTTGATCTTACTAAAGCCTTACCTTGATTCCTATTAGCCAGCATTCCTGAGTCTTCTCCCCAATTTTTGGTAGGGTAAGTCTTGCGGAGTACTTTTTGTACTCAGGGTTTGTTCAACCCCTGTTGCAGGTGAACCATGTGAATAAGTGTGCTACGGCCCTTGTTGCATGACGGTGATCGAGGAAGAGTCTGACGAGGAATAAGTTGTGTGGCCCGTGGGCAGGACGCTTTCGTTGTGTGTTTGTAATAAAGTTACGTAATGATACTTCTGCTGTTTGTAATAATGTTACTCTGGTTTGTATAAGTTTAATAAAAGTTTTGTAAATTAAGTTATTGTAAGTCTTCCGCTACTCTGGTATTTTGTATGAAAACTGTTGTAATACTGTGATGTCTCTGTAAGTATCGATCCTGGAGGAATCGTGGTTTATCGGGGGTTCACCCGACGGAACGTTCTAGGTTATATGGTGTACGAGTATGACTGACAGAAGTCTTTAGGACAATGTCGGTGCTTGTGGGCCATATAATTTAGAAGGTTCTGCCACAACTCTTGACCTAGTATCTAAAAAGGGAGTATAATTTAATAATATAAATAATATTAGTAATAAGATGATAATGATTTTTTTTGACTCTAAATTTGACAACTCGTCTTATTCAAATAATTTACATAAACATAATTAAATGTAAGTCATTCTGATAAAGTAAACCATAACAAAAGAAATGATATTTTGTATAAATTTTTAAATAAGATGAGTAGTCACATTTAATATAAAACAAGTTAAATGTCTTGTAATTTAAAATGAAGGAAGTATTATATATGTTTCCACACTACCAAGCAGGGCCGGTAGGGAAGAAAAAGCTACCAAAGTAGCGTTGACAGCTAAAAGATTGCACATATTATAACCGAACAATAGAAAATGGTAACTGTATCTTTATTCATCAACTGGGGATTAGGAAACTCTAAAAATCAACAAAAAATGATGTACTTTTGAACACAAAATAACAAAGTGGAGATTGAACTCCCAAAATCGAGAAATGGGACCCTTTTATTCGCCAATTGCGGTTGTAGTGTCGAGTCCTGCCCCGTGGCCAACGTGATCTCTCCGTCAGGCCCATCTGAGCCTGCCCGTTGCCAAAGCCGAAGGGAATGCCAAAGTGATCTCTCCGTCAGGCCCATCTGCTACCCACGCAACCTCTCCATCCAGCCAGCCAACTCATCTGCTCTTGCTGCGCGCACCAGCGGCCCACAAAACAACTCTCCCGTGACAACTTCCTTTCCATTCCATCCGTGGCAGCGACGCTCGATAGTGGGAACTACAAGCCCCGAACGGCATGCGGCCGTGCACTCACTCGTCGGCGTCATTGTCGCCCACGCCCAGCGCCGTTGTTAGTTGTACAGGCGAGGCTATCCATGGCGGCTCCATTATCGCATCCGGGAGGCGCATGTAGCGTGCGCCACGGGCGGACGAAGAGCCGCAGCTGCGTCCGGCAAACCGTCCGTCAACGAGCCGGCGTCCCGGCAAACATGGCGGCTTCGGGGACGCCGGAATCGGGGCGTGGGGCCAGCGTGCGGCGTTGCTGCCGGCGTGGAGTGGACCGGGAGAGAGGGGGGATGGGCGCGCCGCCATGGACGGGCGCAACCTCCCTCGGCGGCAGGCCCGGCCAGTGGAGCTCCCCTACTCGTCCGCCGCCGCCAGAGGGCGTGCCATGGCCGAGAGCTCCTGCTCGCCAGCGCCACGACCCGCGTCGCTCGTCCTCGTCCTCGCCCGCGTACGCCATGGCCGCGCCGCTCCCCTCCACTGCGCCTGCGCCGGGTAAGGCCGGAGGAGGTCGCGCGCGGGCCGGAGCCAGAGGAGGAGCCGCGCCGCGCACCGTGTCGGGGCGGGCGCGCCGCGGCGAAGGGCCGCCGCCGGAGAGGCCGTCGTGGGCGGAGCCGGAAGAAGAGGACGCAGCGCCGCTGCCGTGTCCGTCGAGGCGCGCCCGCGGCGCCCGCCCGCCCGTTCAGCCCAGCGGGCGCGCGGCGCGGCTGCCGCCGCCCGTCCCTCCTGCGGCGAGGCCCCCTCCGCTTCGGTGGTGGCCGCGTCTCCGGGGCGGCCATGCTGAAGCTGCTAGGAGCAGGGGGGACTGCGCCGCCCGGCCCTCGAGGCCATTCGCCGGAGCGGGGAAGCGAGGAAGGAGGGCGCGGGCCGGTGTGGTGCTGCCGTCCTACGGTGCGGTGGGAGAGGGGTGAGATGGGAGAAAGAGAGGCGGGGGATTTAATAAAATATTCGACATGTGGGTCCACGGTAGATAGAGGGTGATATAGAGTATGAATGGGTGCGGGAGAAAGCAGTATGGAGGAGAGAATCTTAATGACCGGGATGTATAGAGTATAGAAATAGAGGACGATGAGTGCGGATAGCCTGAAAGGATAAACGGTTTATCATAAACCAATAGCCGAACTGATTAGTTGTCGCGCTCCTGAGGTCCTGTTTGATCTCAGGAACCACATGTTACTACTAGTTCACTAGCCTATAAAATCTAATTATTTAACGAGTGCGAACTGATTATAGATGAGTTGATTAGGTTTCTTGTGGGGAAACCTACTCACACGAGTTCAGGTCCTCGACTGAGCACGGGTGATCATATTTTTCTAGAATTATTCTAGATTTAACAGTATTATGCTTCAAGTGATAAGCATCGTTCCCGTCGACAACGAGGCGCCCACTCGTATTTTCCTAGAATCATTCCAGAATTTACCGGCATTATGCTTTAAGTGGTAAGCGATGTTCCCGTCGACAACGAGATGCCTGCGGTGACTTCGGGAGCTTTAAGTGGTAAGCGACGTTCTCGTCGACAACGAGACGCCTGTGGTGATTTCAGAAATCTCTAGATCTGCCAGCTTAATCCTTCAGAGGTGCTCGTAGGGGTAGGATTTGTGTTTGCGTGTTCTAGGGGATAAGTGTGCGTGCGTGTTGTGGGTTTCTGCGTTGTAATGTGTAATTTAAAAAACTATTTGAACTAGTTGTTAGTTCATTGGATCCAAATAGACCATTAGCCATATCTGATGTGTGGATTTTCATAATGTTGGGGGGAAGTGTCATATTTCACACGTGGGCCCAAAATATATGTTTTCAATTTTTAGGTCTGAGTTAGTGGTCTACTCCCACCGTGTCTAAAATATATGTTTTTTAATTTTTGGGTCCGAGGGTTAGTGGTCTACTCCCTCCGTATATAAATAGATGACGTTTTCAATTTTCCAGAAACAACTACCGACAATTATCATGAATAATAAATATCATCGATTAGTATCATCGAAAAAATCTTTGAATCTAATTTTTTAATAAATTTATTTGAAGATATAAATATTACACGTACTTTCTATAAATTGAATTAAATTTGTGACACGAACTCCCAAAACATCATCTATTTAGAGACGGAGAGGTAAAGCTAATGTTGAAGCCCTGGCGCACGCGTGCAAATCACGCCCCCGCGCTGTATGGAAGCTCACCGCCACGACCCCAGCCCGCATAGGAGCTCATCGCGGTGCCCCCCAAAGCGCCGTGTGTGTGTGCTCCTAGTCACGCCGGGTGCTTGAGGAGGACGCCACCTGCTCGAGGCGAAGGACACCGTGAGATCAGAATTTCCATCACCGCCGCACCACTCATCGAGGCCCTCGTTTGCTCGCACTAGCCTCCCGTGCCACTTGTCGTAGCGTACGGGCCGCTAGCCCCCATGCGTCGGGATGAGGAGATGAGGACACCGTCTGTTGACGGTGGATAACGTCAACATTCATTAGAACTTTAGACACAAGAGGATACATAAATACACACTAGTCTAGGGTTTTAACTGACAATTTCCATAAATTTTACATATTTTATATTTTCCAGGGACTTTTTCAGAAAAGCTTAAAAGAGGGATTAGAGTGCATATTAATCACGAAACTTATCCGCCACGGAAAAGATCAACATTGGGACGTGGGAAGGATCTAGAAGACACCCGAAACAACGGGGGGCCAGTAGGCTACCAGGTGGGGCCGGCCGGCCCCACCATGGCACCGGGCGGCGCCCCCCTCTAGGATTTGGTGCCCCCCTTCTGGAAGCTTACTCCACCGCCTCTCCTGATGCATCTCGGCCCTTGGTTAAGTCGGTTTAATCCTGCGGCGCACGTTCATCCCACCGGACTAAAAATATATGGTCAGACCCCCATGGAAAGAGCCAATTCATTATTCATCAAGGCCTCAAGCCATCAAGCATCAAGAAGCCTTCAAGTTCATCAAGAGCCTTTTAGTTTATAGTTCTAGTTAGTTAGATTAGAAGTAAAGGAGATCTAGTTCTTCATCGGGATCTGGAGCCCTCGGCGTCTGTCTGGAGCACAGGAGTTCGGTATAGTTCTAGTTCTTTCTTTCTTATTGTATTTATTATTCAGATTAGAGAGACATTATTCTTAATAGTTCATATGTTCTTAATTGCAATAGTCATTGTCTACTTTGATTATATGTCTAATTTAGTTGGTTCGATCTTATTGAATTCATGTAATTGCTCGTATAACGTTTATCCAAGTGTACAATGGGTAGATGATGGACAATATATGGACGTGGTGTCTAGATATCTTGTTTGTCTGCGAGTGCACCCCGACATGCCGGGACGTGTGGTAGTCCGCGTAGGTGACAGCTACATTGGTTCCTCTGTAGTCCACCCTCCGTATATAGGACAGCAGGGCACGGTCGCGAAGTTGGATAATGACTCTGTTTCACATCTTTCCTAGTTGATGCCCCTTACATATGATCATGATGTAGGGTTGACTTAGCGAGGATTACTAGATGTAATTGCACTAATTAGAGTTATTCATTGACGTAGTTATAGAATTACCGTAGACAATTATCTCCTTAATTTATCCATTGGCTAACTATGATTATGACTAGAAAATGCTCTGATGATTATCTATATAATTATGATACTTGATTATGCTATCACCCGTATTTATCTATATTTATCTTGTGACCTCTGCATGTTATGAGTAGAGTAGATGACATTGGTAATATCTCTTATTCATTGTATATAATTTCTTATCAATATAATAGATAGAGTTTATAACAAGCTTTCCCCAAGTGGTATAAATATAAATCGACAACCCGTAGAACTCCCTAGGTAAAATGCTATAATGGTATAATTATCTGTCCGCTTGCGTAATCTATTCTAGTTATATTCATATCTCTCCCTAGTCATATTAAATAATACATGTAAAACTATATTTATTCCATAGCATTATAATTAGAGATGACAACTTAATTCATGCTCGAAAATGCTAGTGATAAATAAGTGGCTAGTTGCGATGATAAGTTAATTTGATACCATGCATTTCTAATCTCGTTAATTAAATAGCGACGTTAGAAGTGCCAACAAGCATTTTTTAGCGCCGTTCTTGGGAAGGCACAATGATAACATATATTCAAAATGGATAAAGTCATATTACCAATCGATCTCTAACTCAAACAGGTACACCCTTCGTTGTTATTATTTGTTTATCTTATACAGGGTGATGAATGAATGGTTTTTATCTTCCAAAGAACTTCACTGACGATCCAGAGAAACTCCTTAGAAAGAAGAAATTTATAGAAGCAAGGGACAAATTCGAGTCACCATCAAGAACACCCGTTGCTGCTCAAGCTAGCTCTTCGGAGGAGCCAGCTCCAATACTGGAAGAAGAATTTGAAGAACAAACAGAAAAGCAATTAGGAGAAAACCTAGCTCCTGTGTTTGAAGACATGGCTGAGAAGACACTACGTGAGTTCTCTGCCCTAACAACAAAGAATCATCCGGACCGGACCAAAGAATCAACACCGGGGAGAATGGATTCGAGCTCAAGCCTGCTCTCATCACCATAGTTCAAGCCAGCCAATTCTGTGGAAAAGCTCATGAAGATGCAAGTGCACACCTGTAACTCTTTCTAGAAATCTGCAGCACCTTCACGATCAGAGGAGTACCAAGAGATGCTATTTTACTCCATCTTTTCCCGTTCTCATTATTGAGGAAAGCTAAGCAATGGTTCTACATCAACAAAGACAAGAACACTACATGGGACCTGTGCTCAACTGCTTTCCTGGCAAAATTCTTTTCTACCGCCAAGACGAATGCTCTGCGTGGGAAAATTGTAAGTTTCCAACAACAACATGACGAATCATTCACTGAAGCATGGGAAAGATTCTAGAACTACATAGAAGACTGTCCTCATCATGGGATAGAGGAGTGGCTATTAATGCAGACTTTCTACCACGGGCTTGTCGCTAGCACCCGTGAGTCTATTGATGCTGCAGTTGGGGGAGCTTTTCTGTCATTTAAGCTCTCAGATGTTAAAGCACTTGTTGAGAAGATAGCCTCAAATTCAAGCTGTAATGAAGAACGTTACTCAACCCCGCAAGAAAGGAGGAGGAATCCATCATCTCAAGGAAACTGACATGGTCACTGCCAAGCTAGACCTCATTATGAAGAAGCTCGATATAGAGAAAAAGAAAGTCATGCACATTAATGATTCCCATATGACATGTGAAGAATGTGGAGACTATGGGCACTCGGCTATCAGCTGCCCTACACTGCAAGAGGATGTGAACTTCATCAACAACAACACATACTATCGTCCTCAACAAAACTAAGGATGGAATCAGCAACCTCGACAAGGTAATTACCAAGGTAACAACCAAGGTAATAATTTTAATAATTATAATCTTCCACCTTTAAGAGATTTAGTGGCTAGTCAATCTAAATTATTAGATCAAATGACTAGAAAGATAGCTTCAAATGATAAAACATTAGAAAACATAAATGCTAGAATGGATACCTTCGCTTCCGCTATAAAGAAACACAGTTTTAATAAAATATTAGAATCACAATTAGCTCAGTTGGCTGCTGTTGTTCTTCTATTCGAGAAAGGTAAGATTCCAGGCCAGCCGGAAGATTTAGAAACCGCTAACCTTGTTGATATTCACAATGCAACCCAATATTATATTGAGCCTGCAGATGTACAGTGGATTGACCACTCTCTACCGAAAAAGATGGGAGACTCTGGAAGGCCTGTCATTCCTATCGCTATAGGATGTCACAATTTTTTAGAGGCTATCTGTGATTTCGACGCTAGTGTCAACATTATGCCCAAGGTAATCTATGAGAAAATATTAAATGAGCCTCTGTTGTACACAAATATGTGTTTGCAGCTTGCAGATCAGTCCATTTGCTACCTTGAGAGAGTACTAAAAGAGGTTGTCATCAGAGTGGGACAATCATACGTCTAGTTGATTTCGTGGTCATGGAGACAGGAGTAGATGAGAATGCACCCATAATTTTGGGTAGACCATTCTTGTGCACAACAAAAGCCATCATCTATGCGGAGTACGTCAAGATCGTCCTATCCATTAAGGACAAGAAAGAAAGATTCACGTTCAAGAACAAATATCCGAAAGCTCCTGCGGCCTCGAAGCAATTCCATCAACAAGAAGAGCAACTACAAAGAATCGGTGCGAAGAAAAGAAACAATAGAAGCAATAGAAGATGGAGGGAGATCAAGCATGCACCAGAAGAAACTACTCAACTAATTACTGCTCTCAATACAGAAAATGATCATATGCTATCCAAGCCATTTCCAACAAAGAGAGGTGATCCAGGTATACCAATTATTGAATGCACAATCAAAGACACCACCTTCGCCAACACCATCTGTGATACCGGATCAGGCTGCAACGTAATGTCAAAACAGGTATATGATGATCTATTTGATTTACCTTTATACCCAATATATATTCAGTTGCAGATGGCGGATCAACACTAAGATTCCCCGAAGGAGTGGTCAAGGATGTCATGGTAAAAATTTAAGGGCAATATATACCTGTAGATTTTCTAGTTCTTGATATGCAGGGAGACGACTAATCTCTGATCCTTTTGGGAAGACCATTTCTTTATACAGCCAATGCAAACATCTACATCGGGTCCGGACAGATCCACTTCAACTTGCCCACTGAAAAGGTATGCTATCAATTTAAAATACTTGTTAACCAGGAACAGATTAGGAAGCAACGCGACAGGAAAAGACGCCAAGACCGCCGTCAGGCTGTCCAGCCTCACTGTAGATGGGAAGAATTTCCTGACAAGATTATAAAGTATGAAGACTGCTGCAAGGAGCAAGAAGAGAACATACAAGCACCACGCTGGAGTGAGTGGGAAGCGAAAGCTGAAAGAATGGACCAGATTGCCAAGGCAGAAAAAGAAGAGATCCTAGCACAACTAGAAAAGTGGGAGAAGAAAAACAAAGCTGAAGAGCTGGACCTAGAAAAGAAAGAAGCAGAAGAAACAAAAAAGAGATAGAAGGAGAAAGAAGAAGCACGTGCTGCACCACCACGAGACAGAGAATTGACTGAGGTGACCTCAGACAATGAACCCACTAAGTAAGTATTCTCCTCTATCTAAGTCCTGTCGGTAGACTTTAAATTCCGTACCCTAGCCATAAGGTTAGAATGGTAGTTATCTACTTAAGTTCACTAGTGAGTTTACTTTAATTTATATATATATATATAGTAGCATAATTATGTTTGTATATTAAAATATAAAAATATATATAATAACAAAAATATTTACTGTATTATTTATTGTATCACAAATTCATAAGCCTCATGTAATTAAACTTATGGGACCCCGTAGAAATATTTACTGTGGTGGCATAAAAATAAAAATAATAAAAATAGCATTCATATTTAAATCCTGCATCATAAACAGAAAATTCAAAAAAAAAGAAGAGAAATATAAAATCCTGCTAAAATCGGCAACATAAATCTGCTCATGAAGATAATCAATTACTCCCTGGCTGATCGCTAACCCGTTACTAAAAAAAATTTGAGCCTCGAGTTTTGGTTTCTCTGTTTGAAATATATTTATGCAGGAACAATATTATGACAAAGAGAGAGTCTATCGCTGGCAACCACCAGTGCGCTCTTGGCTAGCTCGCTCGAAAGACATCTACATCAAGTATTACAAACATCCAAATTGGGGAGGAGCATCCCCTAGTTATCGGGTAACTACACCTAGCCGATTATTAAGTTTACTTTATATAGTCATAAAATACCAAAAATATATGGGCACATGAAGGTCCACGAAAGTCATAGAGTCTTTTGTTAGGTTATTAATTTAAAACGATAAAAAGATATATAATTAGTTAAACTAAATAAATATTTATTTAGATATATATATATTAAAGTATATTTAAAAAAGACAGTCTAGGCTAGAGCTAATTAAAAACTTGATGAACATTAAAATTTGTCTTAGAGATGATGAATAGTTGCTCTATTGTCATTCTTGTCAAGTACCTAGTTGCCAAACTTAAATCTTCCCGAGTTTTAAACACTGTTGTTTTTCAATTGAAGAATTTACTCTGAACCTGAATTGTGGAGGCATAAGTTTGCGCTGAGCCTAAGTGGTTGATCGATATGATTCATAAAGGATGTAACACCCCTGGTGTTACACGCTAAATCATTTGCTAAATCATCTCATGAGCATCATATTAATCTTTAAGTGCATGTTGTGTTGTCTTGGTTAAGCTTATTGTCTTTAATTAATGTTGTGCTCAAACACTAGAAAATAAATGTTAGTATTAAGTAATTAATATTTTATGCTTAGCAAGTGGCTTAATTGAATTTATCTTGAACGTTGATATCCAATTTAAAGTATTTTGCGGTGAATAAATATAATTTTAATTTCTATGTGTGTTGCGCTTAAAAAGAAAAAGAAAATAAAATGAAAATCAGAGGCACACACACTCACGTACACAACACACGTACACACACGCACACATGCACATGCACATGCACCTGGTTGCTGCTCGTTTGCAATTGCAAGCATGCACCGTGCAGCCACGAAAAGACTTGGTGCACTGCCTTGGCCGAGCTCCATTTAGCATTCATGCTATACATGTACGTACACACCCCTCCATGCACACACTGCCCTACTGCAGCCGAGCGTCAAGCCAACCGTTGCCATGTCTGCCTCACAGTGCACGCGAAGCGTCTTGTCCACGTCACTGGACTGCCGCTCTGCTGTGTCTAGCTGCTCGCTCGCCATCGCGTCGCCTCCGCGTGCGAGTGGTCGTCCTCACTGTCGTCTTGCCATTATGGCACTACGGCCGCATGAGCTTGCTTCCCGATCTTCACCACGCACAACTAGCCTCTCGACACCATGCACGCCTGAGTCCTTGACTCCTTGACAGCAAGCTGTTGTCTTGGAGACACTGCAGCTGCCCGTTGCAAGTGCAAAGCATGCACACGTACATGCCATTCACCGCATGCACTGCACTGCCACGATCGAGCATTAAGTGCAGTCCTGCGTCTCGCGTCGCGTTGTTGCCGCTGCCGTCACGTCGTCGCGGCTGCTCGATCGCTGCTCGTCTGGCCGCCGTGCTACGACGCTGCCATCTCACATTGCGTCCACTACATAGCTGCCGTCTCGTCGCCACCGCTGTGCGCAAGTGGCCGTGCTTGCCGTCGTCTTGCCATTTATGGCACCATGGCCAGACAAGCTTTGCTCCCTATCATCATCAAGTGCACATTCTCCCTCGTGGTAGCCTGTAGCATACACTAGGCCAAGCACCAGAGGCCAGCCACGCCCTCTGTCAAGCAAGGACGAGCTGAGCAAGCTTGCCAGCTGCCTGTTCTTTCCTGCCACCATGGCCACTTGGTCGCGCCATCAATTTCGGCAGGGAGAGATCACCTCAAGCCGATTCATCACGTCTTGTACTTCGTCATCAATGCACTGAGTCACCACGCTTAACTCGTGCCGTGTCAAGCTCCATTTAATTCGAAGTCTTCCTTGCCGTCGGTCCATTTGAGGCCGAGAGCGCCGCGCCTTAAGATACCAGCTACCCAGAGCCTTTGCATCCAATTCCATGGCACCTCCAGCTCGGCTTTGATTCACTCCCAACCCAAAGTCTTTGAACACAACCCGATGACACCTCCAGCTTTCCCTCGATCCTATCTCCACCCGGCACACCCTCGCTGAGCTGCTGCCACCGTCTCAGAGGTGTTGCCGTGGCTGCGTTCGCCGCGGAGCGCCGCCGAGCCACTCGGTCGCACGTGGCCAGCGACGTTCGGCCGTCCTCCACTTCAGCCAATACCATATCCGAGTTTGAGGTTTCCACCGTTAAGAGCTTATTAGCTTCTTCTTTTTCAGTTGTGAATCAAGTTTGCTTGACTTTGTAGAATTTATATAAATTCAAGGTTGAGTCCTCAAATCATGATCCTAATTTTGTTAAACTCCTGGTGTTCTCTGCTATGTGCTAGAGTAGATTAATTAATCTAGTACTTAATATTTTAGGCCTACAATAAATAACAAATATGATTCCGTAATTGTTCTTGCTTCGTTGCTTATTAGCAGGAGTATAAAATAGATGGTCTATTAAGTTGGTTCCGTATAGTTAGGATAAATTGTTGGCTGGTTAGTAAACTGAGTTAGCTTTAGTAGTTTATTTATGTGCTCTTCTATAATTGTCGTAGCTCTAAAATAATTAGTTTAATAAGATAGCTAAAGTACGTACCTTACTTAGAGTATATAGTAAATAAATTAGAAAACTAATTATAATTGTTTGACTTGAGATGATAACACTTAGCTTTGTGTTAGTCATTAGAGCTAGTTGTTAGCTTAGTCTTTGTATGAGCTATTTTAAGAGTTGTTGTTGCCTTTATTCATTGCATCATCATCGCATGCATGTAGAGAACGAGTCCATGCTGTTGCTCCCCGACGACGTCGAGTTCGAGGAGGTGATCGAGGAGTACGTAGAGGAGATCCCCGTGCCGGAGGAGTTTCAGGAGTTCCAGGAGTCATGGGTGACTGACTCCGCTGACCCGTCTGCCCAAGGCAAGCCCCGGTGCATAATCTATATTTTATAAGTCTATGAATATCTATATGTTGTGCATTTACGTTGCAGGAATTTTATGAAACCCACATGCATATATATCTATCCTATGAGTCCTACTAGTTAGGCTCGAGTAGATGCTATGCTTAGGTTGTCGGTAGCGTGAGTAACCTGCCATTACTCACAAGTAGGAGTATACTTTACTCACATGATAAACTGGTGGAAAAAGGAACATGTTGACCGGGCAGGGATGTGGTATGATTATTGATGGTGTGTACCCGGTTATGTCCCGCGGCCACGGGGCTTAATTTGGTTACACGGTTTCCCTGTCCGCGTCGGTTAAGGACTGATCGTTGCTAAGGGTTGAAGGTTAAGTCACAGATCTCCTTATCCCAAACACATACTTGGGTATGGGCGCTCGGAAGGCTTGCTCTCTCTTGTCTTGGGTTCCGGCTTCATCCGGACCGGCTGTATGGGGGGGCGGAGATGGTGGAGGTCCTTGCACCACCACTTACGGCCGGGTCGTAAGTGCTTTGGGGCTTGGAGTCCAAGTTAGGGCCGGGGATCCGAGCCCCGGCAAAAGATAGCAAGCTGTTCTCGTCTGTGTCTGGGATGCAGACGGAGAGTGTGTCTCGGGGTACCCAGCTGGGCGCATTGATTCGCGAATCGCCGTTCTTGAACGGTAACGACGAGGGCCTTATTCTGGCAGCATAGTAAGAAATAGAAGTTGGCAAAGGATGAAAAGGATTCTGGTTGCTTATCACATGATTGCTAGTAGAACAGGTGCTTACATAGCATGGATAGCTAATCTATTAAAATACGGCTAATAATATAGAAATAAGGACTTATGCTTAGTAATGCTTTTCTGCAAATAAACTAAACCAGTAAGCCATATAGCCTATGCATATCCTTGAGAGTCGGGATATATACTTCCCATTCAGGTAAGTCTTGCGAGTACATTGTGTACTCAGGGTTTATTTTTCTCCTGTTGCAGGTTCAGCTTGAGGAGTAGCTCTTGTGTGGAGGATTCATCTGGTGGGCACAGATGGAATCCTTGTATCGTTTTCCGCTAGAAGTTTATTTCAGTTCCGCTTGTTTTTTAATTCCGCACTCGAACTCTGGTATTGTAATAAATAAATTTTTAAGACTCTTGTTGTATGAAATGAACTAAGTGATGTAAGTTCCGTACTCAATTGTATCCTGGTTAAATTTATGGTTTATCGAGTCCTCCCATTGGGTGTGCTCGATAGAATCGATTAAATTAGCACGCTCCCTTGAGTACTTAGTGTCTAATGGAAGACAAGTACTCTTGTGAGTGTATTAATTTAGGCGGTTCTACGCCACAAAGGATGAGCTGCTATTTATCTTATTCCTAGCATTACTAAGTTCGGAGGTTTATTTTAAAAATTTAAAATCTACATGATGAGCTCTTGTATGACAAAATATGAATTCCTACCAAAGCCAGAAAATAATATTCTTAGAAGATAGGAAACCTTTTTATATTTTAAGCTACTTGCTTTGCATTGAGTTCGATTAACTTTGTGTTGTATGCCTTATGAGAGTCTTGTCATGCTTTTAAAAACCAAGAGCACTTACATACTCCAGTCCACATATGCATTATTCCTACCCTGGAAGTAATCGCGATCATTCACCATTTTCCATCCATGTTCATCACAAAGAAATGTTTTTCTCCTACACTGGGAGTAAACACAAAAAATATACATATATACCCTATAGGATAACCTCTGTCTTTAATGCTCTAAGTCCTCACTGTATCTCTCCAATTGATTATTGTATCCAAGGAATGCATGTGGCTATGCAAAAGATCTAAAAAGAGAGAGAGAAAAAGAAAAAGGAGAAAAAGATGGACAAATGTCCTAGCAATTAAAGCAATGGGTACAAGATGTCCGCCTCCCTAATTTAAAATAATAAAGATAGCCCATGTCTTTCCTGAGACAAGTTTCAAGAGAGTTATTTTCAAGGAGCAAAAATAGAATTAGAATTAGCCACAAATACCATATATACACCTATCCGCCATATTCCATACACATACACATCTTGGTTTGATTGTATGCCTCGATTCTCTGTGGATCCATTAGTTGACTTTACAATATATGCATTGCAAGTATGCCTACCCTTGTTATTGCCAATCCTATAAGCTCTACCATATATACCCTTAGCTATAGGAGGCATAACATTATTAATGCCTTAAGAGAGAACCATAAATACCACATACACTAAGGGACTTGAGGGTGTCATACAATTAAGCTCTGAGTTTTATTGTGAAAACTTATGAAAACTCCAGAATATTAGCACTGCGAAGAATTCGAGACATAGCGCTTGACTTGATTGTTCTATCTTTTGATTGCTCAAGACTTATGCAAAAGCTGTGAAGCCCTATAATTAAAGGTAAAATAGGTAAGTTTGAAGGTTGGAACGTATACTGTTTAATCCGGAGGAATATCTTTGTTTAAGAGCTTGTGTACTTGGAAAGTATAACAATATTGTAGCAACTCCTGATCCAAATATAATAGAAAATTAGGCTTAGTTTGTTTACCAAGGGACTGACAAAAGGTAAGCTTGGGGGAGTTGTTGACGGTGGATAACGTCAATATTCATTAGAACTTTAGACACAAGAGGATACATGAATACACACTAGTCTAGGGTTTTAACTGACAATTTTCACAAGTTTTGCACATTCTATATTTTTCAGGGACTTTTTCAGAAAAGCTCAAAAGAGGGATTAGAGTGCATATTAATCATGAAACTTATCCACCACGGGAAAAGATCAACATTGGGACGTGGGAAGGATCTAGAAGACACCCGAAGCAACGGGGGGCCAGTAGGCTGCCAGGTGGGGCCGGCCAGCCCCACCATGGCGCCGGGCGGCGCCCCCCTCTAGGGTTTGGTGCCCCCTTCTAGAAGTTTCCTTCATCGCCTCTCCTGATGCATCTCGGCCCTTGGTTAAGTCGGTTTGATCCTGCGGCGCACGTTCATCCCACCGGACTATAAATATATAGTCAGACCCCCTTGGAAAGAGCCAATTCATTATTCATCAAGGCCTCAAGCCATCAAGCATCAAGAAGCCTTCAAGTTCATCAAGAGCCTTTTAGTTCATAGTTCTAGTTAGTTAGATTAGAAGTAGAGGAGATCTAGTTCTTCATCGGGATCTGGAGCCCCCGACGCGTGCATGCGGAGCGCGGGAGTTCGGTATAGTTCTAGTTCTTTCTTTCTTATTGTATTCATTATTCAGATTAGGGAGATATTATTCTTAATAGTTCATATATTCTTAATTGCAATAGTCATTGTCTACTTTGATTATATGTCTAGTTTAGTTGGTTTGATCTTATTGAATTCATGTAATTGCTCGTATAGCGTTTATCAAGTGTACAATGGGTAGATGATGGACAATATATAGACGTGGTGTCTAGATTATTGTTTGTCTGCGAGTGCACCCTGACATGCCGGGACGTGTGGTAGTCCGCGTAGGTGACAGCTTCGTTGGTTGCTCTGTAGTCCACCCTCCGTATGTAGGACAGGGCGGGGGCACGATCGCGAAGTTGGATAATGACTCTGTTTCACATCCTTCCTAGTTGATGCCCTTTACATGTGATCATGATGTAGGGTTGACTTAGCGAGGATTACTAGTTGTAATTGCACTAATTAGAGTTATTCATTGACGTAGTTATAGAATTACCGTAGACAATTATCTCCTTAGTTTATCCATTGGCTAACTATGATTATGACTAGAAAATGCTCTGATGATTATCTATATAATCATGATACTTGATTATGCTATCACCCGTATTTATCTATATTTATCTTGTGACCTCTACCTGTTATGAGTAGAGTAGATGACATTGGTAATATCTCTTATTCATTGTATATAATTCCTTATCAATATAATAGATAGAGTTTATAACAAGCTTTTCCAGTGGTATAAATATAAATTGACAACCTGGTAGAACTCCCTAGGTAAAATGCTATAATGGTATAATTATCTGTCCGCTTGCAGAATCTATTCTAGTTATATTCATATCTCTGCCTGATCATATTGAATAATACATATAAAACTATATTTATTCCTTAGCATTATAATTAGGGATGACAACTTAATTCATGCTCAGGAATGCTAGTGATAAATAAGTGGCTAGTTGCTGATGACAAGTTAATTTAATACCATGCATTTCTAATCTCGTTAATTCGTAGCGACATTAGAAGCGCCAACACCATCCAAAGAGAACACGCCCGTCTACTCATTTTTAAGGACAGGGACCACCCGTATCTGAGGAGAATAGGACTCGCCTTGTCCTTAGTCATTCTTTTTTAACCAAACATACAGTACCAAGCTCGTTGTTGTCCGTATCTATAAACTCTTATGCAAATTTAAAGTTCACTAGAGATTTCTCTCTTCATGCAAGTTATCCATATTATTCCCCACTAAGTGGCCCCACTAAATGTTATATCTCTTTATGCAAGTGTAACACACGTGGCGGGGAGGGTGGATTGGGCTGGTGGATCGGAGGAGGAAGAGGGAGGGAGGGAGGTGCGCCCGCCCAAGGGGCGGCGGTGTGCAGGGGGCAGCGGCGCGCAGGGCAGGGAAAGGAAGAAGGCGCGGGTGAGAGAGAGAGGAATAAAGGGAATTAACCCAATTACTTTCTTGATTCATCCGATTACAATCTCTCTATATTTATAGTCCTGATTGGACTCTAAAAGACAAGAAATCTTATCGACTGGATCCTTCCTTTTTACAAATTTACCTAATATCCTAAAATATCTCTAATAAATATTAATTAAGATAACTGCACGCGAGCGTGGGACCCATGGGGAGAGGATATGGAGTGGTTGGCACTGTGTGGGAGAGAAGGCAGAAGGATTAGAATGAGAGTTGTGTGGGAGAGGAAAAGGTAGAAAGATAAAGATGGGAAATTTTTTTTATCGTAGCGGCATCCAGAGCAGTAGGTGGGGCGGTGGAATCGGCGTGTGCCACGTCCGGAAGCGGACAAACGTCCGTTTGGTATCATTACCGTTTTTGGAACCAAAGATACATATGGTACCAGGCTCGTTGTTGTCCCAGCTTGCCACTGTCATCATCATGTTTGGTATTATTACCCTTTTTGGAACCAAACATACATATGGTACCAGGCTCGATCGTTGTCGTCCCAGCTTGCCACTGTCATCATCATCTGGTCCTTGGCCACCTCGCTTGGCGCTTGCTTTGGTTTGACATGTAGGCAGCAGTCGTGTATCACGACTCCCGCCTAGACGGTCCTGTGACATGACGTCCTTATTACTGTTAATAATAAAAAGGTTCTCTCGGGGTGTAATAATACATGCAGTACTCGTGTATCACGATTCACGCCCGGATACCAATCCGGCCATCTCTCCATCTATAAATAGGAGCCATGCAGTTCGCTCGGCTCTGCATCCAAATCCAAGACATTTCTGTGTTTTGCGCAACGAAGCCAGCAAGGGCCTTAAGAGCGGAATCATGTGTGTGCTGGTACTGGGGCTAATCCTAGAACAGGTCCATGTAGAGGGCAAGACTTGCTGCAAGAGCACTCTGGCGAGACACTGCTACGACCTTTGCATTAAAGCGTTCTCCGAAACAGACTGTGAAGATTACTGCGGTTGTATAAGCATACTCGACAGATTCCATATTGATTGCCCAAGTAAATTCCCGAGAGACAACCTTCTTCCCAACTCCGGTAATGAGAAAATCTCTCCATCTTGTTTATTAGTATTTCTCCCAAACAAGAGAAATTTTGTGCATACTAGCTATTTAATTTGTTTCCCAGGTGAACCGGATGCTATTCAGTACTGCAGCCTGGGGTGCAAGTCATCTGTTTGTGACACCATGAATGCTGGTAAAATAATTTCCTAGATTAATTTAAATTATTTCTGGGAAAACTAATGAAATTTGCTTTTAACAAGTTCTGTATTATTTCGAACCAGTTTTTGACGGCGAAGAGACAAAAATCGACATGGAACGCTGCAGCGATGAATGTGACCGCTTCTGCAACGCTAGTGCCCGTGTGGCTTCACTTGCTGCGTAATCATGCACCTGCAAGCAAATATGCTGTTCAAAGGCCACGATAGGCTGTGTCACGGTGGATGGATTCAATAAAGATATCTCACCAATCGTATCGAAGTCACTAGTGTTACTTACATATGTGTGTGCTTTTTTTTTTTTTTTTTGGTCCAATAAATTAAAGGTACGGTTATACCTATCGATGTCACGTTCCCACGCGTACCAGCGTGGATGTACTCATCTCGATCTACACCGGGCTACATATGTTTCTGCCCTTGGCAGATTGATATAATCTACAAGTATATATATAGTTTGTGTGTTTCATGTTTTTATTTTGTTTATTATAGGCAATGAAAATACGTATCATTTTTATTAGGATAAAATTTTGTTATACTTTAAAATATTGAAAACATCAATCACTTCTAAATTATTACTCCCTCCGTTCCTATTTATCAGGCTTATAGCATTTTTTCATTTGGACCGAGCAGACTAGAGTATATCAAAATCCAATTAATTACTTAGGAGTAAAAACGAATTGTCGCTTGCATGGTTATCAACAGAGTGTTAGGGTATGTACAACCCACAAACAGAAGATTATCTACAATAGTCTCAAATGTGACATACAGACAGCTTAAAAGACAGAAAGATTGTCTGCAAGCTATTTAATACTTTACAAGTAGCCAAGATCAATCATGAAAACAATTTTGTATACCAGTATGTTGCCCTTTGCTGATAAATAATATATCAAAGCTATGCTCAATTTACACTAATCCAACCACATGTTATCGGACCACCAATATAATGCAGGACATATCAAAATTGAGTGGCAACAATTTCATCAAATGGTAGTGGAAGGACGCCGATCAATGCACCAATGGCAGTAAACTGAACACTTAAGCTCCTTGATCTAATCAACACCAATGGACCAATGCATCAGTCGACAATGGAACAAATCATACAAAAACTAACAGGTTCAACGGATTGCTGTATAACATTTAGTGATATTTATATAACCGAACAATAGAAAACGATAACCATATCTTAATATATTTATTCTTCAATTGGGGATTAGAAACTCTAAAAATCATCAAAAAATGATGTACTTTTGAGCACAAAAAAAAAACAACAACAAAGTGGAGATTGAACTCCCAAAATCGAGAAATCGGACCCTTATATTCGTCAATTGCGGTTGTAGTGTCGAGTCCTGCCCGTGGCCAACGTGATCTCTCCGTCAGGCCCATCTGCTACCCACGCAATCTCTCCATCCAGCCTGCCAACTCATCTGCTCTTGCTGCGCGCACCAGCGGCCCACAAAACAACTCTGCCGCGACAACTTCCTTTCCATTCCATCCGTGGCAGCGACCAATAGCTCGATAGTGCGAACTGCAAGCCCTGAACGGCATGCCGCATGCAGCCGTGCACTCGATCGTTGTCGCACTCATTCTTAGTCATCTCTGATATGTGGATTTTCATGAGGGAAGTTATACCTTAGCCGTTGCGGATAGAACCACGGAGGATGGACTACTTTTTCACTGTCGATAGGATCCATGAAATCGATGTATACAGAGCTTAGTACTCGGTTTGTGTTCGTTTGCGCTCGACTTTACGATTTGTTGATCACTGGAGCTGGAGCTGCTCTTTCTTCCACACTAGGATGGCAATCACACCCGAGGGTGTGGGTGTGGATCTAGCATCGAACCCGCTGGTGTATTTGGGTTGAAGCCCACGATGATGTCGGGTTGGATGTGGCTTCCATAATTCACCGTGTGGCCTGAAATGCATGTTTTTTTGTTTTTCCCTCCTTCAATTAGTTATTGTCTAAAATTAATGTTTGGTGCAAGCCTATGTAAAACCTAGAATGGTCTTGTATGGACTATGTTGTCTATATAGTATGTCCTAGACTAGATTTAAGTTGTTGTGGATAAATTGATAATTGTGTGTTACTTTTTTTTTTTTTTTTTTATTTTAGCCTCTTACTAACACACCCGTGGGTCACCAACGGTCTCATCGGCGGCGGGCACAGCCAAATATCACGAGCATTGACGCATTGTGAGAGACGAGTTTTTACTCCATCCACACTTCACCCGACTCGTTGCCATCCTTGTTCAACACGTATTTTTCGCACCTCGTGCTCCAGGACGTACAGCTTGCCATTGTCATCACCATCAGCTAGCACTACGACCCGATCGATGCGTGCCAACAAGGACATGCCGCATGGCCGGGACCAGGATTCCAGGATGATGACATGCACGCGGCACGGCAATCGTGTCCTGTATGGTCGAGTAAGCCATTACCGGTACTAGTATTATAGAGGCTCCAACCCCAACTGTGCCTTTTTCCCGAATTGTTGGTTTATTTCTAGGATCAAGAGAAACTGAGAAAGGCAACAAGGCCAACTCCATCCAGACGTCCATCGATGATCAGCGTGCATCGACAACTTACCCGCTCAAGAATCTGATTATCTGAAGCCGATTGAGCTGGAACTCCATGAAGACATGCTCTCTCTTCGAGCTGGCCTGCGTGCCGAGAGGTATCTCAAACGCAAAGGAAGTGGTTCACCCAATCGAAGGATCTTTTGGGGACTTATGTGAAACGTAAGCGGTTAAAATCTCGCACAAATGATTAAATGAAGATCCTATGAGCGGCAGAATCCTGGAGGGAATGGAAACGGGAGGGGATTTACAAGCTACAGTCATGCATGCCAATTGCAGAGCTTACAGATGCTAGTTCATGTGTATAGCTCAAAGAAGGCAGAGCAGTGGTTTTCGCTCTACAGGTGATCGTTGATGAGAGCACCAATATATGGCTGATGGATAGATCAACCATGGTTCTTCAGGATCAAATGTTAACATATGTATACAGTTCACAGTTTATCTTGAATCGGTGTGAAGTGCAAGTTTAACACAGATTGGTATTTAGCTTCATAGATTAGTGAAAGCATGCAAACAGGACGAAATGAACTCGAAGGTTCATTTTTAGAAAAGGCCTGCATACGCCATACTTGATTCATAGATATGCAAAGAAACGAAGCAAACATGCAAATTTCCGTTCACTTTGAAGCATGCAAGCTTATAACACACAAGAACTTCACGTGCACACAACACAAAACCAGTATCATTGCTCATACAACTAAATTATACAGAAATGAGTCCAAAGAACACTTTAACTAGGGACATCTAAACACAGCGGAGCCATGCAAGTAAAGTTTCATAGAAGCCACAGCGTTACAAGGGACACAGAGGACCTGGACTAATGATGATCTGGGTCAACCTTGGTGAGTTTTATGTTATTCTTGGGAAGATCTCCAGAAATGCTCAACAAAAGCTCCACCAGCTTTTGGACATCGTCATCTTTGTAGATGATTTCAGTAAGTTTGAGGTTCTTGCACTGGACGTCAAACTGGTTCAGACACCCCTTGTTTAACTTGGCCTTTCCTTTCTTTTCCTTAGGATCGTTTGAGAATTGTTGACATAAAAAAAAAGATGTACGATAATGAACTAAAAATTTAGTCAGATCATAAGTTCAATGCCAAAGCACAACATACCTTGCAATGGCCCAAAGTGAGCTTCTCCAAATTAAGTGAATGCTGAAGAAACTGTCCCAACATCTGGAAATTGTCACTAAGATCGCATTTCTCCAATAACAAGGTCCTAAGGTTCTGGAATTCTGGGAATTCTTCACTGACCACCTGAATGTATTGTATAATTCATTTAGATTAACGAAAATGGCACCACTATATAAGAGCAGTAAGGAAATATCAATGAAGACAGATGGCAAACCATTGTTTGGAAACCTGACAGCACCAAATTTGTCACATTAGACACACTACAAAGAAGCTTGAATTGGTCCTTGCTGGGTTTAGTGTCTTTGCTTGGATCTAAAGAGTTTGTCTTTGCTTGGATGAAGTGTCAGCTGTAATTATTGGGATGATCAACTTCCCGGAAAAGAATTGTTTGTACTTGCAACAGACAAGCTGGTGGAGGTAAAAGTATGCCTACTTATGCTGATTTTTTAGAGATCGATTTCTGAACATAATATAATCAGCTCTACAACCTGAAGAGTGCACACAGCAACGATCTTTCTGAAGTTGAGGATTTGGAACCGAACCATGAACCCTTATTTATTTTACAGAGCCCAAAACAAGATGTTAGGTCAGGGATACTGGATCGCAGGACCGGTACACATTAATGAATATACCTAGTCACAATTGAACATAAAGAGCACTGTAAAGCTGTGAATGGATAATGCAGCATACCTTGTGTCTTAAAATTGATGCTTCTAGCGTGTGCCTTATGCAAACCTTCAGTTTTTTGCTCACAACTGATCCATGTAATCTGAACTCCTTGCAAGCCTTTTAACATTTCTAAAAATAGCTCAGATTGTAAGGCACTCTCTTAATCTGTTGCAGGCAAAATAGACTCTTTCCATCATGGGTTTACTGCAATAGTGCACAGATAAGTTCACAAAAGTGAGAAAATATATCATGGCAATTGGCAATAGAATAGGTAGCACTGCTACACTATACAAGATTTTACCTCCCCACTTCACTTCCTCCAAGGAGGAAGCCTAAGGACCCTGACCTACAAAACATGGATACGTGTGGTCACCCCTGTATCCCGTATCGGATACGTATATCGACCACACCTGTATCCTGTATCGGATACGTATCCGATATGGATACGTGTGGGATACGGCGTGGACACGTCTCCGTGGAGTATCCGCTAAACAAATAAAAAAAGGAAATTCGGATATGTGAATGGAGACGTATTGACTCGTTTCGCCGATACGGCTACGTAGCCTCCACCTCGGCCGCCGCCGCCGAGCTTCCTGCTCGCCCACTAGCCATTCTGCGCTGGTGCGTGGCCGTGGCATGGTCGAACAGCGAGCAGCTGTGGCGAGCCGGCGACAACCGCCAGGCGCACGCTGCCCAAAGAAGTGTCAAATTATTTTGTCTGGAACTGTAGACTCTAGTTGACAAAGGAAACGAATTGCATCAGTGATTTCTCCAAACGGATTTTCCAAGTTTGGACTTTGAGAATCGGATGGATAGGCTGGGCACTTAGCAGAACAGCATAGCACATACTCTGTATGCAAGAATGCGCAATTTCATGTTCCTGCTAGTGTGTTACTGCTTTTCGAATACTATCAATATGTTTTATTAATTAATTATTAAACATAATTAAACGTATCCACGTATCCGTTTTTTCAGAAAAATGCCGTATCGGCGTATCTGTATCCGCTCGATACTTATACACGTATCCGTATCCGTGCAGCGTAGACCCTGACAGAAGGATTCAGCCATATCCATGTATCTGCAACCATGAAAAAAAAGGAATAAAAGACCAATTCAGATCATTCAGACATTCACACAAACATTCACTCAATTTCTTGAGAACATGCGTGTCTCCAATAGAGCAGGAGGAAGAAGAGAGAGCCCATCATCACCTTGGTCTGGACGTCCGGTTGAGCAGGGAACAAATCTAAAGAAGAGGAAGTAGAAGCTGAAGCGCTGTATATATTTGTTTCCCCAAATTCTGATGAGAAGCCGGTGAAGCGAAACAAGAAGCACGAGAAGCCGATTCTGATGCCGCTTTCATCAGAATCGGCTTCATGCAATTGTAGCCGCAGGATGGGAGATCGGACGGCCATAAAAAAAATTAAGGTGACGTGGATAGGTGTTCTATGGAGGAGCAGCCCGGCTATTGTAGAGGAGAAAGTTATGAATCTAGAAAACCAAAACATCTTATAATTTAGAACGAAGGGCGTACAAATAAACGAAGCAAACATGCAACTTTCTGTAAACTTTGAAGCATGCAAGCTTACACCATATATAAGGACTTGAGTCTTGAGTTGCAGACAACACAAAATCAGTACCATAGCTCATACAACTAGATTATCTAGAAATGAGTCCAAAAGAAGAGGCCCACTTCAACAAAGGACGCACAGTAGGGGCTCCCACCCCTTCCTGTTTGTGATAACAAAACACTTTAACAAAGGACGTCTAAACACAGCGCGGAGGCATGCAAGCAAAGTTCATACATGCCACAGTGTGACAAATGCCAGATAACCTGGACTAAGGATGATCTGGGTCAACCTTGGTGAGTTTTATGTTATTCTTGGGCAGGTCCCCTGAAATTCTCAACAAAAGCTCCACTAGCTTTTCGACATCGTCTTCTTTATAGATAATTTCAGTAAGCTTGAGGTTCTTGCACCGGACGTTAAACTTGACCTTTCCATTCTTTTTATTAGGATCTTTTGAGAACTGTTGACATCAAAAAGGATGTACGATAATGAACTAAAAATTTAGTCAGATCATAAGTTCAATACCAAAGCACATTATACCTTGCAATGGCCCAAAGTGAGCTTCCCCAGATTAAGTGAATGCTGAAGAAACTGTTCCAACGTCTGGAAGTTGTCACTAAGATCACATTTCTCCAATAACAAGGTCCTAAGGTTCTGGAATTCCGGGAAGTCTTCACTGATCACCTAGAATGTATTGTATAATTCGTTTAGATTAACAAAAATGGCACCACTATATAAGAGCAGTACGGAAATATCAATGAAGACAGAAGGCAAACCATTGTCTGGAAACCTGACAACACCAAAGTTGTCACATTAGACAGACTACAAAGAAGCTTGAGTTGGTCCTTGATGGGTTCAATTTCTATACTGTTCCTTAAATAAATCGAAACGTTGGCAAGAGATGACACCTCGTCAAATGAAAAACTGCCTGGAAAGGAATAAGCATCCACATCCAGGAGCACATAAGTAACAGCAGGGACCATGATGACCAGCAGAGACATAAATGGGCTGTAAAATCCACAACTAATTATTAAGCTCTTCAGCGTGGGTGACGTAATCACAGAAAGTCCACGGCATATGCAATCTTTCAGAATCAAGTTCTTCAGTGTGTGAGATGTGATCTCATGAAATGTACACTGGCAATCTTTCAGCTCTATATCCTCAAGATATTGGCACCCTGAACTGACATGCTTCACGAAACTGTCATCGAGTTTTACACCGCAGAGGTGTAGCTTTTTTAGGCGCCAGAAAGCCAAGTTCAGTTCCTTGCGCATAATGCCAGGATTCTGTGCACTATACTTTATGCCGTAACGGATCCATCTGGCTGCGTCTCTATCACGATATGCATGACTAACATGCAGACGAAACGTATCCAATTGTGCCATGGAAATATTATTGGGGATAAGTAGATGGTCGGTGAAGTCCTCAAAGTCATACCATTCCTTCAGTCTATCGCCGTTCGGGCATGTGATCTTGAACTCCTCCTGGTCAATGTCCAGGCAAGGCACAGAGCGCCAGAGGTGCCTCCATCTGGTGGACAGCACGCAGGTCTGGACCACCTGCCGGGCCTTCAAGAAGGACATGATGTGGTGGATGAGGCAATCCGGCAGGGAGCTCAGCCTGTCGCTGGCCAAGCTGCTGCAACCGCTGCTTGCACGAGGTCGCTTTCCAATGGCCTCGAGCTCCATGGAGTGCCCTTCTCTTTCTGTAAAGGACCAATGGGAGCATATATAGTAAAGATGAAAAATTCTCGTTCTCGTGACTCCATTTACACAAAATCTACTCTAATCTGAAGATGAGATGCTCTAGTAATAATGGATCAGATGATGACACATGAATACATGATCGATTTCCAAGACGTGATCAAGCATTACTCTACAAGTAGTAGATAAGTAGATCTACTATATAAAGATTTAAAAGCAAGAAATGAAGGCTTTTTTTAATCTGAAGATGAGATGCTCTAGTAGTAGTGGATCAGAAGATGACACATGAATACATGGTCGATTTCCAAGACGTGATCTAGCATTACTCTACAAGTACTAGATAAGTAGATCTACTATATAAAGATTTAAAAGCAAGAACAGAAGTTTTTTTTTTTTTAATCTGAAGACGAGATGCTCTCTAGTAGTAGTGGATGAGAAGATGACACATGAATACATGATTGATTTCCAAGACGTGATCTAGCATTAATCTACAAGTACTAGATAAGTAGATCTACTATATAAAGATTTAAAAGCAAGAACAGAAGTTTTTTTTTTTTTTTAATCTGAAGACGAGATGCTCTCTAGTAGTAGTGGATGAGAAGATGACACATGAATACATGATTGATTTCCAAGACGTGATCTAGCATTACTCTACAAGTAAATAAGTAGATCTACTATATATAAAGATTTAAAATCAAGAAATGAGGGGTTTTTTTTAGAGCAAAGCAAATCGCGAGGCATCACGGAAGGGACTTACACCGGGTGCCACAGTCTCACGCTCGCCAGACACAAGAGCCCAACCGGAGAAGACGCAGCCACCAGGAGCAAGCGGGAGAAGCTGAAGTGCCTGACGGCCTGGACGGCCTTCCTCCACGGTGAGAGGGGAAAAGAGGAGGATACAGGAAAACGAGACGCAGATAAAAAGGCCGCTGCGGCACAGCCATTCCGTGTGACTTGCAATGCGGGTCCCACTGTGATACAAAGAGACGCGTAGAGTACATCAATTGACGTGCGATCGTGGCAGTGTATAACACACAATACGACTTGTATGGTGTACTAGTTGCAATTGTATTTTAGAGCATCTTTACCGGATATATCGCATCATCCAATCTTCTACTCACCTCATCTGTAATATAGTGTATTTTGGAATTTAAAATTTGTCCTCAAATATGAAGGATTCAGTTTACTAAATAGAAATACTTGATTCAGTACTTGCTATATTTTTTATAAGGGAACTGAGATATATCCTTTAATCGTGGGGGACAGAATCGTTTTTCAATAAGGAAATTATAAGCGAAGGGTACATGCTAATATTGCACTCTCCCTTGTTAATCGAAGAATGACTAGACTGCACTGTATTTCAGGATAGATGGAGTACTATTGTACCCAGTTGTTATTATCTGTTGATTGGATTGGATGATCGCCAAAACAAGATTTCGCCGATTTTTTATAATCATTTTTAATTAATTAATATTTTAAAATTACCGCAGCTAAAAAGATTCAGCAAATCTAGCCCATTTAGTCACGTGAGCGTGGGTGGCGCGGGTGGCGGCGATCGACGACCCAAGCTATAGCATGGCGGACGATACGGCCCAACTTGTCGCGCCAGCCATTTCGGCAAGATGGGCCGTGTCCACCAGCTGTTGTGATAGGCAAATATAGAGTTCGTCGGCTCGGTCCACTTACTTGTTTCGAGGTGGGCGGTGCCTCCGCCTCCTGGTTGCCGACGCCGGTTCCGCCGACGAGTTAAGCGGCTTGATTGGTCGAACCTCCCTGCTCCTCCTCCGTACGCACCTCCTCCGTATCTGTAGACTAGAGATCAGTTGATTTCCAAAATGCCAACCAAGTTATCCGCGTCTTGTATACTCTCCCATCCCAAAATAAGTATCGTTTTCGGTTTTCGTGACACAAGTTTGACTTGATTTATAGAAAATACGTATAATATTTATATCTCTAAATAAATTTATCAAAAAACTATATTTAAAGATCTTTCTAATGATACTAATTGTGATACTAACCGATGATATTTATTATTTATAAAAATTGATAGCAGTTGTTTTCTCGACAAACGAAAGTGACGTATATTTTGAGACGGGAGAGTATATGATACTGTAAAATGAATTTATTATTAAAAAAAACTATATTTAAAGATCTTTCTAATGATACTAATTGTGATACTAACCAATGATATTTATTATTTATAAAAAATGATAGCCGTTGTTTTCTCGAGAAGCGAAAGTGACAGATATTTATTTTGAGATGGGAGAGTATATGATACTGGTCCTAATTGTCCGTGTCATGCATACTATTCCTCGATCACGTTTCTGTAACAGAATCACCTAATTTATAAAAGCATAAGTGAAAAACCACTCGCTAAGCAAGCAATTAGCACACTTAAGCCTTTATAAACCCGGTAGTCAGGAAATCTCGAAGGATTTCAAACCAAACATCATCAACCAAGATCGTACATAGTTTAGTGTCACTGATCACATGTTACAACAGTTCACAAATACTTTGATCACATCAGAGTCGCGAATAAAAATTATTACAAACCAAGTCTCGAATTTAAATAGTGAAAGCAAAGTGATTTTGAAAGTTCAACCCACGCACACTTAGTTGAATACAGTGCCAGTACTAAGTCGAATCCAACAAAAGCAAGTGGAGAGAATATTAAAATACGATCACGCCCTTTGGTCTTTTAATCCACAGGGTAGAGACAGGTCTCGCAGTACCCATGGAAAGAATGGCCATCTGCACAAACAACAAGAGGGACAAACCCTGAGTACGAGAAGGTACTCAGGTAGACTTACCTGTCTGACTCAATAAAAAACTCCAAGGAGTATGATAGGCTTTATTAGGGGATAGCTTGACTCTTTGTGCGGAAAAGCAAGAGTAACCATTTTATAGTGATAGCTCAGCTTAATCATTTCTATTTATGCTAGGTGAGCACCTATACTATTTATCATTATAGTTATTAATTATGATTAAGCAATCAATTAGTAACCGTAACCATTATAGCTTATCCCATCATTATCATTATCATCATTCCATAATCATTACTACGATGGCATAACTTAAGTTAAGTGTTCACCGTCCCGTAAACGATGGCGATTCAAATCGATTACTACGAGCTCGGGGGGTATTTCTCACACAAACCACGCTCACGAGCCAAGTGAGTTACAGGTCACCGTGGCACTTATTCGAGAAGAAACGCGGTTTCGACAGAACCACCATACCTAGGGGCCGTCCGACTGCCTTAGCCAGCTTAGGTGGATCTCGGACTTACTCTTCGCGTCCCTGTTGTCCCCCATCCATCTCCAATACGGTGCGAACGGATCGAGAGCCGGCTTGAATAGTGTTAGGCTTCGCGGTCAGGAGGACTTATCCGGCCAGCTAAGTGTGAGGCATGCGTTCAACATGACTCGAGGGACACGCAATGACACGGTCCTTAATCGACACAGACGGAATCACTATGGTCCGAAACCCCATAAGACTCTGTCTGGTCTCCAATTATCATAACATAACCAATTAACATGATGATATCAACATAAAGCTTTCCACCAATATAAAGTAACCATCTATGCTCGTTGCTCGCAGGTGACAGAAAATCACCCGGCTTCTACCGTCTAAGCAAGCTAAGCAATATAACTCATTCTAGATTAGCAGGGTAATCAAGGCAGGATAAACAAGGGTAAACAAGGATATAATGCATCAACGGTGCACACAACTTCTACACTTAATGCATCAAACATAAAGCATAATTATAGTGTTAGAAAGCATAGGTAGGGAAATGCTCCGGGGCTTGCCTCTCTCGAAGCTGCTGGCACGATGATTAGGGCACTCCGGCAGATCTCCTTCCTCGGGCTCCCCTTCCTCTTCCCCTGGAGCTTCCTGTTGCTGACTCTCCAGCAAGTTCTCCTCGAGTTCCAAAACTTGGTGGTCCTCTTGCGAACTTGTATGATGCGATGCACATGGATAAGTATAACGAATGCATATACATATGATGCTCATGAATGAATATGATTAACATTTTATTTGACAGAGTAGATGCATATCTTCTCTCTACTAACAATCTATTTCATTTTACTAAAATACGTGCATATCCTTTCTCTAACTACTTAGAGAAGAGCATAAAGAGCGAGGTGGGTGTGTGTATGCGCACACACACACAACACATGCATAAAAGAGGAACATCACTAATCATATATCACACACCTCATTTCTGTCATGGTACTACATAAACATGACCAGCAAGCAACACATGAATGAAAGTACTCAAAAAGCAATAATAATACCTTTAAAACAATTACTAAAAGGCTTATCATTTCATGTAAAAGCAAGGGCTTGAACTGTGACCTATACATAAACAGTTTAGAAAAAATCTACAAAAATTACTATAGCTACATCATGCCAACAAGGACCCATGATAAAATTTTCATCACATTTCATCGGAGAACACAACCTACACAAAAATAACAAGCAACAGGGCAGAATAGCACATTTAATTACTTTGAACAGTGAAAAGTATCAAACAATAGATTTCATATTTTTCATATTAACTTCTTAGCACAAGAGCAGTCACCAAAAATTATTAAGCCATAATTCCTCATAATTTATTTACTAAAAATTATTAAAGAAAACAGCCTAAAATACATTTAAATCATATCTCAAATTTATTTCACAGAAACTGCATGGCGTACATTTTTCTTAGATAGTACATCACAAGACAAAGCTAACAAAGTAAGAATCACATTTTTCTAAGTAGTATACAATGCATTTATCTAGTTTTCAGCATTTATAACAATTAAATAAATCTATATAGAAAAATATCACCAAAAATACATCTCATATTTTTCTCTGCTAGATCTACTCATAAGCAACCTAGCAAAATAAGTTTCATCAAATTTGGATCACATTTGCACCGGATATGAATTTTAGAAGTAATTAAAACATTTCGAAAACAAATAAAAAGAAAATGGTGCATGGACCCGCCCAGTGGACCATGGGTCGCTAATAAACGGGGCCCGCTGGTCCACGGGCCCACCAGTCAGCGAGCCGAGGCAGAAGGTGTGTGCACTGGCCGTCGATAGCTCGCCGACGGCGAGGTCTCGGCGTATGGAGGGAATTTGACACGCTCCCACGGCACGGCGCACGGCGGCAGGGTTTGTTTTGCCCGGCGAAGCTGAAACGGTGGCGGCTACGGCGCGGCGAACAAATGGGGCGCTGCAAGCGGTGGTCCCGACCATCTCCTATGAGGAGCGGCCGGGAGACAGGGGCACGAAGACTCCCCCCAAGCTCGAGGCGGCCAATCGAGGGGTTGGTTGCCCTCTCTATTGGGCTACTGAGGCCCACGACGGTGCGCATGGCGGCATCAGTCAGCAAGACGCAAGCGGCGGCGGTAGCGGTCCGGCGACGACAAGCCATAATCGGCTCAACCGATTTAACCTAGGCAAAGAGCTACGCCTACCGCCTAGGAAACACACGACGGCGTGAAGGGAGAAGGGGAAGAATGCCAACGGCCGCGCGAGCTCCTACTCTGGCGAGCTCGGCTGTGACGGCGAGGAGGAAGACGGCCCAAAATTGGCCCTTACCCTTGCGTTTCGTCGGTGGCTAGCGATGCTAAGGCGTAGAGCAAGGCAAGGCGGCTCTGCTGGCACGGTTTTAAGGAGCTGCTTTGCCGCCAAGCGGAGCTGCTACTCGCGAGAGAGAGCGAGGGAGTGGAATGGGAGCATGTGAGGAGGCGTGCACGGCGCCGCGGGGTGATGGCCGGGCCGGTGGGCCCCGCTTCGCCCGGCCATGGCCACCACGCCGCGGACGGACGCTGCATGGCCATGGCGCGTGGCGTCGTCGGGTTGTGCCCGGCCGGCCACGACGCTGCGGGCCTTGGCAAGGCTGGGGCACTGGAGGCAGGTCGGGCTGGTTGGGCCAAATTGGGCCCGGTTGTTTGCGCTGGTTTACCTTTCTTTTTTTTTAATTTTTAAATTCAAATTAAACCGACCAAAATGCAACCTTTTGACTAGCTTAAAAGCATTTTCAAGAGATGACCCAAAAATAAAAGTTGTAGAGAATTTAAAGATGAACATTTTCTATTTTGGGGTCAAGGTCAAATTCTAAATAAATTTTGAATTGTGGAATTATTTTGAATAAAGGCTTTTAAAAGGAAATTTTAAATCCTTTTTATTTTGCTCCAAAAATGGCAAATTCTTTTGCAATAAAATTTGTTAAAACATTTCAAAATGTTGGGCACTTAGATCCAAACTTGATCAAGCACACATGAAATGATGACTTGCAAATTAGGGTTTATGCTTGATGATGCTTATGCCGTACTAATGGTGATTAGAATTAACTAATGATGGGCCTAATGCATGTTTAACACCTTGGGTGTTACATTTTCGGCCCGGGCCGTGAGTAAAAAACTAAAAAACTGTGAACAGGCACGTTTCACCGCAGCCGCATGTGGCAATGATCGGAAGAAAAGGTGCGGTCGCACGCGCCATCATCGGCCGATGTAGGATGTCACGGCGGAGGAGAGCGGCCCACCTAGCTGCAGCGTGGGGGAAGATTGTTGCTACTTGCTACACACAAAAGTTGATTGGGCGACCCTCCCTCCCTGCCCTCCTCCTCGTGCGCACCTCCTCCGTCCTCGACACTATTGGATTACGGGTCTTTGCCGAGTGCCAAAGGCACTCGGCAAAGGCCGAAAAACCTTCGGCAAAGGCTTTGCCGAAGGCTGCCCTCGGCAAAGAGCCCTCGGCAAATATTTTCTCGGCAACAGTTCTTTGCCGAGGGCCTTCTATCGGGCACTCGGCAAAGACTTTGCCGAGTGTCGGAAAAGCCCTCGGCAAAGAAAAGTAGCCGTTAGGCTGCCGCAAGCCTTGTTCACGGCGTCTTTGCCGAGTGCCTCGGCGGCCGGCACTCGGCAAAGACCTTCGGCAAATTTTTTTTGAAACAGTCTTTGCCGAGTGCCCTAGCTCCTGGCAATCGGCAAAGAATTTTTCTTTTTTTTTTACAAAATGTCTTTGCCGAGTGCCATGGTCTAGGCACTCGGCAAAGATGGAAAATAGAATTCAGATTTTCCAGCTTTGCCGAGTGCCTAGACCATGGCACTCGGCAAAGAGCCCGGCTTTTTTATTTATTTTTGTTTTTTTGCATTCCATCACAGATACAAATATATATATATATATATATATATATATATATATATATATATATATATATATATATATATCGACATCACAGATATATCACAACAACGTTTATATATCACAAACAAGCCATTATATCACAAAAACAATCCTCATCACACGCAGTCGTCGTCCCAACTCGATCACAAGTTCAACAACAACAACAACAACTTCAACTAGTTCAAATACAAGTGCAAGTTTAACAACAACAAACAAGTCTATTATTTGAGGCTAAGCTGAACATCACAAAGCTCACGGGCCGGGTGAAGGCCGCCCGTGGCAACCGGACTGTGAAGGAGCGGTGGGAGCAACCGGTGACGCATTAGCGGGATTATTGGATCCCGCCGACGGAGGCTGCACAAAGGAGAGGAGATTATAATAGATAGATGATTTGGATAGCTAATCTAGGTATAATAAACAATGTTGGAACTTAGAGAGAATCCAATCAATTTACCTCTGCTAATCTAGGTATATAGTTTTGGAATGTTGAGATTGCATCTAGTAATCTATGTTGTACAAGGAAAGCACAAGTGAAAGCTGCAAATCTTTTATACTCACAGGTGTGAAGTGAAGAGGCGGCTGCACTTGTAGACCCACTCCTGGCCCGAGATGACTCTGCATGAGAGCCATCATCTCCGCCATCTGGGCCTGCTGGGCTGCAGATTCTTGGTGAGTGCCGCGGTCTTCTCTTCACTTTGCCTCCTAGTTTCCAGCAGCTCGGCCTGCAATATTTCCCTCCAATGTTTCAGTTGCTGCACATGAATGGTGAGTTGTGTAAAGATAATGTACAAGTGCAAAAGGAACTACCTCAATTGCGTCGACCCGCGCGAGTGTGGGAGTAGGCCGCTGGCGTATGGGCAGGCTGGAGCTCGTGCTACGTGCCCGGACAGAGGCGAGAGAGGGAACTGTGCTCGAGTCGATGCCGCCGTCTGCAATCCAGAGCCGTCCGTGCTTCTTGCCTTGTCCAAGCCTCACGATGACATCAGTATCAATGGGCTCACTAGTCACATCGTAATCTTCTCCATGGACCTCCCTTACCGCCGACATGTACTCCCTGACTTTCTGGTACACGCTCGGGTCGTTGTACGCCTCGGGGCCGGCATTCGGGTTGAAGGAGACCCCGGACGATGCCTTGGCCATGTGGGACTTAGCCCACGCCCCGAACTCGGAGACCGCTTGGCCCGGGTGTGCCATCTCCTGCAAGTAAAATGGCAAGATGATTACTAATCATATAGAATTGATCGTCAGAATTGATAAGTTAAATCACGTACGAGTGCTTGCTTGAATCCGGGGAGGCTGCGGCTGCCTTGATGGTGAGTTGCATCGGGCCTCATTTTGCGGGGCTCACGACAAGCGTTGTGCCTTTCGATCTCCTCTGGGTCAAACCACCTATCCACGATTGCCTCCCAGCACTCGGGAAACGAGCGGCACCACCAGGGAATCACCTACACATCATCGGCAATTTACGAAGATCAAATTTAACCTAGTTAGTATGAGAACTAATCAATATTAATGTTATTCATGTACCTCAAGGTATTGTTCCTTGGTCAGCATCACTATTCTTGCACTCTGCTTGTCGAGGGGTTGTTTAAGTTTTGACGCGTAGTAGTCTCTGTTGGCCTGGACCCGTGCGTCGGAGTGTGTGTCGGTGACGTGTTTCCTACAAGCTGTGGCAACCACCCGATCTGCCATGTTCTCAAGCCCCTCCTCGCATTTGTAATATGTCTGCAGACAAAACAAAGGTATACATACAATATTTAAAGATTGAAGGCAATGTATTGAGAAAAGTACTGTTGTGAAAGAGAAACTTACCCAAAACTCAGCCACTACCCGCTCCTGCGTGTTGCGGTAGTCAGAGTCGGGGGCGAGCTGGTACCTGTCCCACGTGTTGGCCGGCTCCCGCCTCCCGTCCTCCACGTCCACAAGGCCGGGGTACCATTTCCTGCATAGAACACCCAGGACGCTAGCAGTTGTTCGATCAAATAACTCTCCAGGTAACACTATCCATTTCTATTTGGCACATGGCCTTGCAGGTTCAGTACTTACTATGTGTAGCTTTATATATTATTAACAATGAGTTGCTCTTAATATCCTTTCTGCATATAGCCTTGCAGGTTCAGTCATTGCCATGTTTCCATCTCCTATTGTTATCACACTGTGCAATGTCAAAAAATTGGCAACTTGCTCATTTTGCAAACTTATTAGCATGGTGCAAATCTGAATAAAAAAAATTATGCTATATGCAGCATGTAAATGTGTTTCCATCCCTTTGGCCTTTGCAGACTAAAATGTGATTACATTTTGTGGTTCCTACCGTGAAGCAATACAACCATAACCATGCAGAGGATGGATTGTAGCACTATGCAAGACCAGAGGCAGCTAGAGTTTCATTTGAAGTGCACACGCCATGATCTTTCTATAGGGTCTCAAGCTTTTAGTGATGTGTAAGCACCACAAATAAATAACTAAATAAATTAGAACAGTAGAGGTAATATGTGCTGAGCAACACAGTATGAAAGCTAGTACCATTCGAATAAGCTACTGCTACCATTTCAGACAAACACAAGCCACCTAACACATTCTTTTCCTCAAAGACAGAACAACAGGCTGAATCTTATTTATCAACTTCAATCTGAATGTTTCTTAACCAACAATTCTGTCAATTATAACCAGTACAGCAGCCAGCAGTACGGACAGGGATGGAAAGGGATGGAAGGGAAGAGAACGAGAGTACCTCCTCGGCTTTGGCTGCGACGGCCCGACGGCCAGGGCAGTGGGGGCACGGCGCGGGATCCGGGCGGCGGGCGTCCGGGCGGCGGCAGCGCGGGCGTGGGCGCGGGATCTGCGCGGAGCGCGTCCGATGCTGGCTGGCTGGGGCGCAGCTGGCCGGTGCTGGCTGGCTGGGGCGGCTGGCCGGGCGCTGGCTGGCCGGTGCCGGCCTGGTCGGGCAGAACGGGCAGCGGGTGGGGCGGCCGCCGCCGGGCGCTGGCCGCGGCTTGGCCTGGCGGGCGGCCGGCCGGGCGGGTGGCCGGGCCGCGCGGCGTCCGGGCGGCGGCCGGACGCCAAGCGGCCGGGTGGGGGCCGCCGGGCGAAGCCCCTCGGCCGGGCGGGCGGACGGCCGGGACGGAGGGGGGGCGCGACGGCCGGAACGGGAGGGGCGGCGCGACGGCCGGATCTCACGCGCGTCCGGCGCGGGGCGGGCGGCCGACCGAGCCTTGGGAGGGCAGCGGCCCGGCGCTGCTTAACGGGCCGGGCGGCGGCGCCAGGACCGGGCGGCGGTGGGGTGAGGCCGGGTGGATAGGGTTTAGGGAGGAACATGGGCCAGGCGGCCACCGGGCCTTATCAGGGGGAAGGGTTTTGCCGAGTGCCCCCGCCCACGGCACTTGGCAAAGACTTGATTTTTTTATTTTTTACTTTTTTATTTTTTCGTTTAATATCTTTGCCGAGGGCCACACCACTGGCACTCGGCAAAGACCCTCTTTACCGAGTGCCTTCTCTGGCCCTCGGCAAAATAATTTTCTTCTTTTTGGTTTTTTTTGCAAATAATTTTTGTGGGGCTTCCATATTACTTTTAAACCTATATATTGAAATTTAGATTATTTATGACTTTTTTTACTATATTTTATTCATTTATTTCTTCTAGTTGAATTTTTTAGAATATTTCAAATTTGAACTGTGGGTGCATGAACTAATAGAATTTGGTGATTCAAAAAATGATATTCATGCTGTTTAGTGTATTTTGTGGCTATATCCAGAAACTCACATGAAATTCCAAACGTCTTGGCCACGGAACATGACGTTGATCTCGCGGTGAAAGTGTTTTTAAATTATATAAAATGCAAACAAAATCCAAAAACCATGAAACTTGTCAACGTGCCATGTTATCATACGCGGAGGCGGTGATAAAAAAATGATGATGTTTCGAGAAAGTTTTGACAAGCGACCCTTAGAACTGAGACATATCCGCACATCATCACATGTGATGACAACATGAGATGTCTAGATTTTATACCACCGACATCAGAACTGTCTCCAAACCTTCTCAATTTTTTTTTCATAGCCTCCACGTACCATGACAATACACGCCAACAAGTTTTGTAATTTTTGAAATTAGTTTGCATTTTATATAATTAAAAACCCTTCTCCCGCGAGTTCCACGTTATGTTCCGTGACCAAGATGTTAAAAATTTCATGTGAGTTCCTAGATACGGCCATAAAATACACTAAATACCAATATTATCATTTTTGGATCATTAAATTATATTATTGCATGCACTCGCAGTTCAAATTTGAATTATACGAAAAAATCAAGAAAACAAAATAAATGTATGAAATATAGAAAAATAATAGAAAATACACCAAATTTAAACATGTAGATTTTAATACTATAGGAGAGTTCCCAAAAAAATTTAGGCAACAAAAAACATAACAAAAAATTCGGATGACAGAGAAAAGCCTTCTATGAAAATTAGTTTTAAACAAAAAAGAAAAAATTCTTTGCCGAGTGCCAAACGGCAGGCACTCGGCAAAGACTAACGGCAGGGACGGCCGTAACGTCCCTCCACGATCTTTGCCGTGGGCCAATATTTGCCGTGGGCCGGGCCTTCGGGAAATCTTTTTTTGCCGAGTGCTTCCTCTTTGCCGAAGGGTGGGCACTCGGCAAAGAGTTCTTTGCCGAGGGCCTTTCTTTGCCGAAGGTCTTTTCTCTTGGCCCTCGGCAAAGGGTGCCTTTGCCGAGTGCCCGCAATTAAGCCTTCGGCAAAGAATTTTGCCTTCGGCAAAGTCATCGAATCCGGTAGTGCGATATATTATTTCAGTGAGCTTGAGGTTCTCGCACCGGGCATTGAGGAGGTTAGGGCACGGTATAGGCTCTGTATTCTTCGACTTGGATGACCCTCTCTTTTTCTTCGAGTCATTTGAGTACTATATTGGCAGCGTAAAACTATGTAAATTAACGACATTTGCAAGAGAAATTAGAACTGAATGAGTTTATTTAAAGGTTAGGTACTCTATATATACTCTACCTTGCAACTCTGCAAAATGAGTCTCTCCAGGTTGGATGAATTACGAAGGAAGATCCCCAACATCTGGACACACAAACACTGAAATGATAAGCCAGAAATAACATAGCAAATTTAAAAGAGGGTCGGGGGAATGTGTACCATCGCCTCGGAATCTGTCAACTCTAGGTTTTTCATCACGTCAGAAATGCTGATCGTCTTGAGATTATGGACTATTTTCTTCTTATTTTCTTCGAGGACCGTAAAAACGGACGCCTTGGCAAGGGGTGCAATCTCTCTCACCGAAAAACCATAAAATTTGCCGTAAGCCCTGACACCCAGGAACACAGAAGCAGCAGCAGGTGCGGTGATGACAAGCAGGCAATCTATGGTGTTGCCGCAACCGTCGATAACAGCGTGGGCGACGTAATCTCACTAAATTAACCCTATCATCCTGCATTGTTTCATGACCAGGTTCTTCAGTGAGCTGGAGTTGATCACATGGAACTCGCACCTGCAGTTGGTCAGCTCTAGCTCCTCCAAGTTCGAGCTTCGGGCACGCAGATCCAACGTGCTCGGAGAAGAGGGCATTGAGGAGGTTGAGACACGGGGTAGGCTTCAACTCGGACGATCCTTTCTTTTTTTCTTAATTTGAATCATTCGAGCACTATATTGGGTAGCGTAAAACTTTGTAGGTTAAAGACTATTTTAAATTTTGATTAATATAGTTGATTATATGCATTCAGATATACTACCTAGAGCCCAAGAAGAAAATTTTTTTTTTTTTTTTTTTTTCTTAATCAAAACATTTTAAATTTGATTAAATTTATAGAAAATAGTACACTCATGACTCTAAATATTTATATTATAAAAATATATACAACTAAATATTTTTTGGAATCACACAATATGTATTGCAAAAAGGACATGTAGTAATGCAAAATTAGTCAAACTTTCATGTCTAGAACTAGAATTCAGTTATTGAAGACATATGTGTGCGCAGAATTCAGAACAACCTATATGTGTGACAGTAGTACACATAAATTCTTGGATAACCATACCACAAACTAAGTTTCAATGAGTTTTATGCAATTGTTCGGCAAATTCTCTAAAATGCAGAGCAAAAGCTCAATTAGTTGGCGGATGTCATGGCCTTGATATATTATTTCAGTGAGCTTGAGGTTCGGGCACCGGGCATTGAGGAGGCTGGAGCACGGGGTAGTAGGCTCTATATTCTTCGACTTGGATGATCCTTTCTTCCTCTTGTAGACATCTGAGTACTATATATATTGGCAGCGTAATAAAACTATGTTAGTTAACGACATTCACATAATATTTTAAAGCTAAAAAAAATGAGGTTATTAAAAGCTTAGGTAAAGTGTATATACTCTACATGTATACCTTGCAACGCTGCAAAGTTAGCCACTCCAGGTTAGGTGAATTACAAAGGAACAACCCCAACATCTGGAAGCCATCACTAAGATCACATCGGTTTAGTTGTAAGGCCCTTAGGTTGTTGAACTGCGGGAACATCGCCGAACACTCACCAGGCACCTGGAGTATATACTATCAAATTAGATGATGACGCATGCACAAACACTGAGAAATGAAACGGAAATTAAACATTGCCAAAGTCAAAAGAGGATCGTAGGGGTGCATGTGTACCATCGCCTCGGAGTTTGTCACCTCTAGGTTTGTCATCACGTCAGACACACTGTCAAGGATCTTTAGACAATCGACCATCTTCTTCGTGGCGCACAAACGAACGGATGCCTTGGCAAGGGGCGCCATCTCTCTCACCGAAAAGCCATAAAATTTGCCGTAAGCCCCGACACCCAGGAACACAGAAGCAGCAGCAGGTGCGGCGATGACAAGCAGGCAATCTATGGTGTTGCCGCAACCATCCATAACCAGGCTGTTCAGCGTGGGCGACGTGATCTCACTAAACCCTATCAGCCTGCATTGTTTCATTACCAGGCTCTTGAGTGAGCCGGAGGTGATCGCATGGAACTCGCACCTGCAGTCGGTCAGCTCCAGCTCCTCCATGTTCGGGCACCCGGATCCGACGTGCTCGGAGAAGAGGGCATCCAGGCACACGTTGTGAAGGTGTAGCTTTCTGAGGCGCCAGGATCTAGCAGAACTGAAGCCGCCAGCGCCAAGCCCCTGGGCGGCGGCAGGGCCGTCGAACTTGATGCCACGGCGGACCCATCTGTATCCTCGTTTCTTCTCCGACGAGTGTCTGGTAATGTGCAGCCGGAACTCGTCCAAGTGGGCAATGGAAACGTTGCCGGGGGATAGCAGGATGTCCATGAAGTCTTCGAACTTCTCCCACGACACCTCTCTGTCCGAGTAGCTTGCGGCCGAGGCTGGAGCCGCCGCGGCGCCCTCGAACTCACGCTGGTCGGCGTCGATGCAGGGCACGGAGCGCCAGAGGTGCCTCCACCGGGTGGACAGCACGCACGTCTGCACCACCTGCCGGGCCTTCACGCGGGACATGATCTCGTGGAGGAGGCAGTCCGGCAGCGCGCTCAGCCGGTCCCCGCCGCCGGCGTCGTCGTTGGTGCGGCTCCTCTGGCATGGGCTCGCTTCTTCCATCGGGAGCACGCTGCACGATTGCTCCGATCCGGTTGCGTCGCGATCTGAGGGTTTATCAGGAGGAGGTAGCCGTCGTCGTTATTATCTCTTGGATTCGATGGGAAACCACGAGAATTGGGGCAGACGATCCCTAACAAACTTGGAATCGTACGTACCGCGAATTGGGGAGAAGATCTTCTGACAAAACAAAAAACTGCCAACAGGTGACAGCAACCGGAAGAGAAGGCGCGGTCGATCGAGTCAGATGGGACCGCCGCTGAAGGCTGTCACGGCGGAGGTAGGGCGACCCACAAACCTGCATTCACAGGGGCGGGCGGCTCAGCTCGTGGTGGGGGGCAAGGTTTTGGGATTCGTTTCTCCAAAAAAATTCGGAGGCCACCGAATTAGACGAATTTCGGAAATTTTTAAAAATTCGGACCGGTTTTCACTGAAAATTTGAATGAAATTTGAGTAAATTTGAACAAAATTTCCCCAATTAGTCGAACATGGCAACAGGCATGGAGAGCGCACATACAGTGCTCGCATAGAATGCATTGGCGGCAGGGAGGGTGGCGACAATGCAGTGGTGGCCGTCGGTGGGGCAGATGTAAGCGACGGCGCAGCCGGCGTGGTGGCTGGCGTCGAGGAGCATCCTTGACATGGGGGCAGCGTCGAGGAGCATTCCAAGGGCAAGCTCATACGTTGGGAAGCACAACGTACCTCTCACGATGGCTGCGGAGCGCCGACGCAGACGGAGAAGTCGCTGCTTGCAGCGGCTCGCAAGGAAACTCACGGTGGACAGGAACGGTGACTAGATTTTCAAGGTTGCATCGATAGGGAATGCTCATGGGCTCTTTACTGGACCATAAAATGGGTCACAAATTTGAATTGGGCCGAAATATTTGGGTCGGTTTACAATTATCTCGGGCCAGACCGAAAGTGACGAATTTCGGTGAGATTCGGGCCATTCGGGCCGAATCCCAGAACCTTGGTGGGGGCGTGGGCGGGCGCCTCCCCGGCCGGTGGCGGATCGGCTTGCGGAAGCTTCTCTTCCTCCCCCGTGCCGCTCCGTTCGCCGGTGGCGCGACGGGCGGGGGCGGCCGCCTCCGCAGAGATGGTGGCGCGGGCAGCGTGAGGGCGGGTCCCTCCCGCGGCCGGGTAGCGCGGGCGCCGAACCTCCTTGCTTGCGCTGCTCGGCTGCCGGAATGGAGACGCCGGCTGTTGTGAGGGAATGGAAGAGGGAGGCACCGCTAGTCGAGAATGGAGACGCAGCCGTATGCAAGCCAACCGAAACGTCGGCGTGAGATGATGAATGGACATCACGTTAGAGAAATCAACGGTTTTGTAAATGGGCTTTGCAATCTTGTTTTTGTCAAAAAATATGAAAATCTGTTATCCAACGGTTTGGCAAATAGGGTTGACAATTTTATTAACTTGACAAAAACCAAGAAAGAACTCTCATATATGCAAATATGTTCGGGTTTGACAAAAAACGAATCATGGGCTATTTCTTCCCCCCGTCCGCTCCCTCCCGCCGCCGGGTTTTTCCCACGCGTCCTCTCCCCCCGCTTGCTTGTTCCCCGTGACGCTTGTAGGTTGAAGTAATCCATGGATCCAATGTCCCAATTATTTATACGCCGCCCGGGAGAGACGAGTTGCAGGCAGATTTCCTTTCCCCGCGACGAAGAAATCGGCGGCGTCCACGCGAGACGCCAGCACAGAGAAAAAAGGGCCGCCAAATAATGTAGGGGCCCAAATATTTTATTTTTGCCAAGTTTATAATGAGGAACCGTTGGAGATGGACTCTTTGAACCTTTACCATATTTATTTGAGACTTGACAAACTCTTAATTTTGCTAAATAAAATATGCAAAACCGTTGGAGATGTTTTACTTCCCTTTGGATCAGGGCTACCCTCAGGCTGGGCTTGGACAAGTTGAGCTCAGACAAAATCCGGATAGAAATTAATAAAGATAATTAATTTCTTTAACTAGCTGCTTTAAGGCTATCCGCACTCATCGTCCTCTATTTCTCTCTTCTATACTGCCTAGTCAGTAAGATTCTTTCTTCTATATCTAATTCTTCCGCATCCATCCATCCTCTATATCATACTCTATTCACACTATGGGGTCCACTTGTCACTTTATCTAAATATATTCATGTGAGATCTAGTTTTGAAGGATTAATTGCAACAAATTAAATGGTGCAATCAAAATTTAATTTGGATTTGTGGTTTGTAAGTTATAACATTATTTATAACTTGAAAAAGTGGGACCCGCTGTATTCTCTCTCCTGGCCGGTCTCTCTCTCCCTAGTCTCTCTGTGCGTGCGCAGACAGGGTACCTCCTGGAAGCAAGCCTGGAAGCGTTAAATTTGGAGAATGGCCACCGGTTCCAGATGACTTAGCGCTGTGGCACTTTTTTCCTGTAAAAATCTCTTCCAGGGTCAAATACAGGTACCAGTGCAGTTAGTCTAAGGAATCAAAAGCGGCACACTCAATCGCCATCCTAACTTTACGGCATATCTGGAAGAGGAATGCTAGGGTCTTCAATGATACAATAAGCACGGAGCTGGCTGTGTTGACCAGGATCAAAGACGAATGTGCTAACTGGATTTCAGCCGTGGGGAAGGTTCTCAGCTCCCTAATGGTCATAGTTCTGCGAGTAATTTAGTATAGAAGAACCTTCACTCCCATATGGCAGTCTGCTGTGTAGGGGTTAGCACCTCTTGTGCTTGTTTATAAAACTCTATTCCTGCTTATTAATTAATATAATGTTGGGTAACCGGTTCAAAAAAAAAAAACCATTCTAGCCATTTTATTATCATTGGAACTATCCACGTTATCACTTGAATCATCCATATAGCGAATAGTGGCCCAAAACAGTAACAGTTGTCTGCAAAATAGCGGCCACTTATTAGTTTCAATATGTGACCTTTGTTCCCCTACCTTTAAGCGGTAGTAACAATGTGCCGATATGCTTTTACATGCACTAGCTTGTTTGTTTCAGCTTTTTATTAGGTTTTTCCAACCAAAAGATGAAACAGACAACCTAATGTTGAGCTGGTTTATGAGGAAATAAGCTAAAAGTTAAAAGTACGTTGAGATAATTTTTTTTTTGGGGTTTTAGAGTGCTGAGAAGCTAAAAATTTGTTATAAAAGTTAATAACAAAAAGTCAATAGGCTGAAGCCAAAGATTAGCTTTTGACCCAAAAATCAAAAAGCTGAGTCTTAGACATACAGCCCTAATATTGTGCTTGGGATGCCAACTCATTCAAGGAAAGACCATCTGGGAAAGCTATAAGATGACAAGCGAACTAAGTGTACCTAATGGTTAGGTTTCTTTAATTTATAGAAGAATATGTCTATCTGGTATTAAGTCCTTAACTTGACATGTTCTTGTATTTTTCCAAATTTATTATAGGATTTAGTGATATTATTTTTCGACGGTAGACGACGTGCTCGTTGATAGTAATCTATGGTGATTTTACAATCTCGAGAGTTCCCGATCCTCATAGGGATATGGTATCTGTCTTGGCGTCGCATAGCGCACATGTTCATAGAGTTAAGTGTATGGTGATTTTGCCAATCTCAAAATTTATCAATCCTTACAGCAATATGGTATATGTGCATGTGTTCACATGGATAAGTGTACGCCTATGTTCTCTTTTAAATTGTCTTATAATAATTTAATTTATCCTTTATTTATGTAATCAACAAAAGAAAGTTTGAGTTGCATAACAACATTACACACTAGTAGAAAAAAGATTTCTCTTGGAGCCATGGATTTATTTTTGTAGGCAGTTTTGAGTTACTGATGCAAGTAGAAATCAAACGGTGAGTCCAAATCAAGAATCGCCACTAGAAATTCTACGTGGTATTACATGACACATCCTTCAAGATTCCTGACATATAGCAACGTAATTGCACTAAGAGAAACTTCAAAAGACTATATCCTTCTTAGTAGATATTTTGGTGAAAAACTACAAAACTCTAACTTCTTTTGGATATCTAAATATAGTTATCTTCTACGTACTTTGGATTTCTTGCTAGTCAAAGATTAAGAACAGCTGACTCGCACAACATATAGAAGAACTATCAAAGAGCCGAACAACAAAAATCGATTTATATTAAAATGACTCTAAATGGTAATTTAAAGAATAGGTTCTAGAAATACTCTCTAGAAGATGCTCTAAGTAATACAATCTTACCTCTTTTATTAGAGGTACAACAACTTGTTGTAGCTTTACCTCTACCACTAGTACATAGATGTTTTTTAGAGGCAGTTGGTAACATATTTGTATAGGCATTTTTGAGAAACGCTAGTTCTAGGGGCCAGTAAAAATCATTATTTTCACTGGCAGTCGGATGAGAACCGCCTGTGTAAATCGATTTCTACTAGCGATTTTCTTAACGAACCATCAGTAAATGCTTGCCTAAAAATGCAAATGACGTTTTAAAAATAGCAAAAATATTTATTTTAATCCGAGGAGGCCCCACCAGTCGTAAGTCACGCATTTTTTCACGTAAAATCACGTGGTACACGGTTGCCGGCCTTGGAACCCGCAACCACACAAACCCTCATCTACCAATGTACCACACACTCACATGTGTCCATATTCCTTTTTCTTTTCCCACATATTATCTAAAAAACCGAGCATAAATTGAATGTTTGAGGCCCTAAACGAATTCAAATGAAAAGATTATCCACTGTAAAGTTTCATAACTTTTCAAGATCTACAACTTTTATTTTGAAAGTTTACCATCCAAGTTGGTTTGCAAAATTTGAAATTTAAATAGTAAGATAAAATCTTACCTCTTCCACTAGATTTAGGACACGTTGCCTTTATCTCTACTATTCCACATGCGGAAAACCATCCCCCTCCAATTTAAATAGTAAGATATTTTGGCTTTTCAGATCCATTTCTTTACTACGTATTTAGACATAGTATATATATAAATATAAATACATAGCAAAAGCTATTTATTAGAAAAGTTAAAATATCTTATTATTTAGAATGGAGGGAGTACAAAAAACTGATAAGTACAATACTAACAGTAAGTTCCTCCTCTGCACATTATACACTAGTCCTCATTTCCCGTGTAAAAAAAAGAATATAAGTCAAAGAAAGGACATGAGATGCTCCTTGTGTCAAATTAAACAAAAAAGACATGAAAGACACCGACTAGATCAATACCATAAAAAATATCTCTGAACAAGGTTCAAGCGCTATATCAAATGTGTCTGAAAAAGAAGAGCAAAGCAAAGTAGCATGACCAAAAGTGAACCAACCCTTTGGACTGCTACAAAAACACTTACAAAGTAGCTCAATCTAATTCAAAAAAATTCTCTATTTGGATACACCGCACATTTTTTATAGTAGTAAGATCAGATAACTAACTCCATTAAGTTTGCCATCATAGAACTCTAACTTCTACGCCTACTTGTTCAACACTATATTTAGATTCTACTCTTCTAAAAGGAACATCCGCTCTCACAATTTCCTCTTCATTTACCAAAACTATCAGAAATCTGTCGAAGAAAATAGACATATAATGTACAAAAAGCTCGCATCCTTTATCTCTAAAGTTGGGAGATGGTTTGTGGCCCGAATACTTGGAATGGCCTCTATGAGAGAAGGGTAAAAAAAGTTCCCTTGGTTTCAAAAGATAATGTGCACTATTCTATGATTAAAAAAGTCAAAACTTTATAAATTCTGATCAATAATTACTCAAATTATATGGATACCGATACACTACCTCAAACCAAAAAGAGGCAACTTTAGATTTAACTAAATTTAAGAAAAAAATAATATTAATACATTACTCTAAATAAATACATTATGAAAATATAAACATCTAAAGTTTTTTTTAACCCACTAACCAACTTTTCTTTAAGAATATCCACTAACCAACTTTGATGAGTTTTATATAATTGTTTGGTAAATTCTCTGAAATACAGAGCAAAAGCTCAATCAGTTGGCGGATGTCTTCGCCTCTATATATTATTTTAGTGACCTTGAGGTTCTGGCCCCGGGCACCGAGGAAGTTCGAGCATGGGGTAGTAGGCTTTGTATTCTTTGACTTGGACGATCCTCTCTTTTTCTTCGATTCATTCGAGTACTATATGTTAGCAGTGTAAAACTATGTAAGTTAACGATATTAAGGGAATTTAAACTGAATATGAGTTTATCAAAAGCTTGGGTACAGTATATATACTCTACCTTGCAATGCCACAAAGTCAGCCTCTCCAATCTTGGTGAATTACGAAGGAAGAACCCTAACGTCTGGAAGCCATCACTAAGGTCACATCGGTTTAATTGTAAGGCCCTCAGGTTGTTGAATTGTGGGAATGTTGCGGACCACTCACCAAGCACCTGGAGTGTATCAGATGAGATGACACACAAACATCAACATGAGCTAGTAGAGTGAATTAAACGGACATATAGCAAGAAAAACAAAGACAGAACAAGAGAAGGGGCACGCATAGGATCAAAGGAGTGCGCACCATCGCCTCGGACAGATCTAGATCTGTCATCACGTCAGACACGCCGCCAAGCATCTTCAGATGATCGACAATTTTCCACACCCGTAAACGAACGGATGCCTTGGCAAGGGGCGCCATCTTTCTCACCGAAAACCCACCAAGAAAGCAGTAAGCATCGACATCCAGGAGCAAAGAAGCAGCAGCAGGTGCCGTGATAACAAGCAGGCAATCATCGGTGTTGCCGCAACCGTCGATAACCAGGCTGTTCAGCGTGGGCGACGTGATCTCACTAAACCCTATCAGCCTGCATTGTTTCATGACCAGGCTCTTGAGTGAGCCGGAGGTGATGGCATGGAACTCGCACCTGCAGTCGGTCAGCTCCAGATCCTCCAAGTTGGGGCACCCAGATCCGACGTGCTTGGAGAAAAGGGCATCCATGTAGACGTTGTCAAGATGCAGCTTCCTGAGGCGCCAGGATCTAGTAGAACTGACGAAGCCCTCCTGGCGCTGAACGCCACCATCAAGTCCCTGGGCGGCGGGGCCATCGTACTTGATGCCACGGCGGATCCATCTGTATCCTCGTCTCACCTGAGAAGGGTGGCTGGTAACGCGCAGCCGGAACGTGTCCAAGTCGGCAATGGAAACGTTACCGGGGATAGCAGGATGTCCATGAAGTCTTCGAACTTGTCCCACCATGCCTCCAAGATGTCCGAGACGCTCGTGGCCGCGGCCGCCGCGGCCGCCGGGAGCGTGAACTCACGCTGATCGGCGTCGATGCAGGGCACGGAGCGCCAGAGGTGCCTCCACCGGGTGGACAGCACGCACGTCTGCACCACCTGCCGGGCCAGCATGCGGGACATGATCTCGTGGAGGAGGCAGTCCGGCAGTGCGCTCAGCCGGTCCACGCCGCCGCCGGCCAAACTGCCGGTGCCTGCGTCGTCGTTGGTGCGGTTCCTCTTGCATGAGGCTTCTTCCATCGGGCTGGGTCGTGTGTTGGTGCTGTGGTAGTTGCCCCGATCTGAGGAATCAGGAGGAGGTACCCGGTTGTTTCTTTCTCTTGGATTGGATGGAAACCACCGCAAATTGGGGATTATACATCTCTCTAACTAACAAATAAAGTACCTTCTCGTATCTCTAGGGACCAGTTGATTGCCAACCAAGATATCTGATCAGTTGATTGCCAACCAAGATATCTGTTCATGTACATGGCTCCTCGATCACTTCACGGTCACAAAATAAGTTTCTGATACTACTACTACAAAAATGATTTAGTGAGACAGTACGTTTTAATTAACTGTAGTGGTCACAAGATTCAAAATAAGTTTCTGATACTACTACAAAAATGATTTTGTGAGACAGTACATTTTAATTAACTATAGCGGTCACAAGATTTAACTGTCACTATAAATACCTACCATTTACTGTGGTGGGTAATTTTTTTTATTTACCGTGGTGGTTAAAATGATCCACCACAGTAAACCATGGCGGTTAAAATAACCGTCACGGTTAATATTCCCATAGCCCAATATAAAACTCATATCCACCTGTATCGGGTTCATATATATACTGAGGGACTTAGGATTTCACTCTCGATCCCCATCTCAGCCGCCCCCCTCCACTATCTGTCTCTCCCTCCCTCTGTTCTCTCCCCCCACCTCACGTGCACGCGGCATGTCCCCTCGGCGGCACGCCTCCCTCTCTCCCTCCCTCGGTGGAGGAACTCACGGATCCGGTGGAGGAGCTTAGGGGGGCTGGATAACGAGGGCTGGCTCGGCTCGGCTCGGCTTCGTTCGCTCGTTAAGATAACGAGCTAGCTCGGCTCGGCTCGTTATCTTAATAAGCTAAAAAGCCAGCTTGGCTCGGCTTGTTTAAAAGCTCGAGCTACCTCGTTAGGCTCATGAGCCAGTTATAAATAATATTCAAAATATAATATTATCATTTATCTAAAGTTTAAGAATAGTATAAAAAGTAATACATCAAATAATTTTAAATTGAACAAAAAAATTAATATACACTAATATATAAAAGGTATAATAATAATATATTATAATATTTCATTATATTTCTATGGTTCATACTCTATAGTAAGTATAATACGGTTCATGAGTATCCATATATGGATTAAAAATAAAATAATAAAGTCATAATAATCCAGTCTATGGGGAATGGATCAATCATCGATTAATTGTAAAGTAAAAGACGCAAAGTAATATAAAACTAGTATAAATTTGTCATTTTTTTTCTTAAAGCATGGCTCGTTTGGCTCGCGAGCGGCTCGCGAGCTAGCTCGAGTTGGCTTGTTATAGCTAACGAGTTAAAATCTTGGCTTGGCTCGACTCGTTATCATAACAAGCCGAGTCGAGCTGAGCCGAGCCATCCATGAGCCGAGCAAGCTAATGAGCTTCGAGTTTTTCGTCCAGACAGACCAGTGGAGGATACAGATACACCACCTTTGTAAATTTTGATTAAGAGTTAATGCGCACTACTCTATGATTTAAGAAAAAGTCAAACTTTGTAAATTTTGATTAAGAATTAATGGATAGATACACCACCCTGAACCCAAAAGTGGCAGCTTTAGATCTAATTCAATAAAAAATATTATTAAAAACTTTGTAAATTTTGATTAATAGTTAATGGATATAGATACACTACCCTGAGCACGTAAGCTTGCTCCGATCCGGTTGCGTCGTGTTGTTGTTGACTGTTGTGGTAACCCCGACCGATCTGAGGATTTTTCAGGAGGTAGCCGACGTTGTTATTGTCTCTTGGATTGGATGTGAAACCACCGGGAATTGGGGGAGAAGATCTCTCTCTAACAAACTTGGAATCGTACGTACACCTCCTCTGTAGGAAGTATATGTATATGTATCCCTATATATAGACTAGAGATCGGTTGTTTGCCAACCACGATATCCGTGTCGTGTACGATAGGGGTTCCTCGGTCGCGTTTCGGCCCGGGCCTTGCGTCCTCATCATCAATCACCATACATATCAAATGACAGACAGTATCTCGCATTCTGCAATCTAGAACATCAGGCAAACATTTCTGTTTCCTGGAAACAGATCAGCACTGGTTCAATTCAAACACTCGCAAATTGAATTCGTTCGGCTACAAGTAGATTCATTGCCTGATAGGAGTTTTACAGCTAGCAAGTTTGTCAGAAACAAGATAATAAGAAGATCGCCTAGTGTCGGCAGGCTGGTAGGCAATTCATACACTTGAAACTTTTATATTAATGGATGGTGCGGCAAAGTCCAGCAAAAAGCTGACCAGTTCGGGAACACCATCATCTTCTTTGCGGCGGAAGATTTCAGCATACTCAAGCTTTAGACACCGGTTGCGTTCCAGGTTCCTCCTAGACTGGGAATATGTCTTCTTCGATTTGGCTTTTCCTTTCCCCTCCCATGGAATCATCTGAGAACTGTTTCCATAATAAAGGACTTGTTTACGTTACTGGTACCTAGATAAAATGTGCAGGAGCTACAGTGAGCTAGAGAAAAATGGCATACCTTGCAAAGCACTATCTTGAGCTTTTCCAAAATAGGAGAATTCCGCAGACAATGAAGCAATATCTGGAAATTGTCATGCAAATCACAAAAATACAGACGCAAGGTTCTCAAGTTTTTGAGTATAGGGAAATCAACATGTTCAACAACTGACACCACCTGAAATCAAGATAAAATTCGTTAAATCACCCCAGACTAAGTACCTGCACAGAGATTCTAGAAACAAAAAGGATAAACATATACGCTTAGTTTATTGCAATCCCCCATCAGTTTTAGAATTGGGATTGCATCATTATTATCTGTCTTTTAACAAAGGCCTGGTACAGGGTTCAGAGAAGCACACAGTAACAACATCATGATGTGAAAATAAAGGAAGTTGTACTGCTCATTAGATTGCTGCCAACAAATAAGCAAAACTCGCAGCACACAGTCACAGAAGCGAGGTAATTGACTATCCGGCAAAAGGTTCTAAAAACCCTTCAGAGAATTAGCTCTGTACACAAATGTGAGGCTGAAAGTAGACATATCAGAAGTATTTTCTGACTTGGCTGATCTTGAAGAGCAATTTGGCCAGGAAATGTTGTTCCAGGGAAATTATATTTTTAGTATTATCTGTGTGATCCAATTCTTAGAGTAGGCATTAATAAAGAGTGGAGTAATTTTATGATCCTGATTTCTGTTTTTCAAGCCAGCAAGGAGTACCCCTAGCCTACAGAACTGGTGACAAATAACTACATCATCATCACTCACACGCTGCATTGGCTGCAGTAAAGGCTATTTTCTAGTATTCTTTTATGCCATTGTCAACATGGTGAGTTTCCAAAATTTATGGTTCTTCTGGTTCATTTTTCAGTTTATTTTTAAAAAAATTCTGACCTTATAACAGCATATTTCTTTGATTACTTATCCACTTATGCAAAAAACTAACAAAATAATGCTAGTCAACTTTTGCTATTACAAATCTACAGTGAAGGCAACGTTAGTCAACTTTTGCTGTTACAAATCTACAGTGAAGGTAACTGTCAAGAATGTTTCCCTAACCGTGGGTCAAATGTCACATCTGCCTCTGCCACAAAACAAAATAACAAGTTAATTTATGTAAGCCAGCTGGTGTTGGTCTTTTGCTTCATTGTATTGGAACGTTCTAATTAATCTTTGCAGTAAAAACTAAATTATGCAAATTAACCGAAGTCATATATCTTGTGTAGATAAACATTAAGTATTCCTACCTTGAAATGCTTCAGAGAAAGCTTCTCCAGACTAGGGGACTTCTGTAGAAATCTGCCTAGAGCCTTGAATTCCCACACTTCACTTATGCCTACGTTGAAACATGATTTAAGAGTCAAGGTTCTCAAGTTCCGAAGTATAGGAACATCATCAAATTCTTTGTCTAGAGCTGCCTGAAACAGAAAAAAAAATAGAAACCAGATTGAGGTCATGATCAATTATTTTAGTTTGGTAGGGCGATGACTTCACTGAAAAGATACTAGTGGAGCAAAATAATAATAATAATAAGTAAAGAAGACGTACCACTGCTGAAAAACCTTCCAATTGTAAATTCGTTACATTGAAGAGGCTGCAAAGGAGCAATGCTCCACTTCTTGGAGAGCCGCCACGGTCCAAAGAAATTGATGCTCTCACAAGGGAATTCACATCTAAAGAAAAAGGCATGAGCAGATCCACGGACAAGGAAGCAAGACGGGGAGCTCTGATAGTAAACACATCTGGAAGTTGACTGTTACTACAATAGTAAACATCTAGATTCTCTAGTTTGTCAGATTCAATGCTGCTAAACTCAGTGTCACAATATCTGAGACTAAGATCTTTTAGGTCTGGCCACCAAGAATGGAGGCGCTCCATAAAGCAATGATCCAAGGATACGCCATTAAGATGCAAACTTCTAAGGCGACGAGAAGGGCTAAAAGCCCAGATGCGGTAACTGATATGAGTTTAGTGGAACAGAGACCTCGATCACCAAAGGGTCATCCTTAATGGCACGACGGACCCATCTATCAACATGTCCACGACGGCTGTGATCAAACGGCCACAACATATCTAGGTTCAGCAGGAACGCATCTAGAAACGGAGCTCTGTGCAACATCAGCAGGTTGTTGGCGAAATCTTCCACCCTTTGCATGGTTTCCGCCCGGTCCTCGGAGTCGAAGGAGGTTCGGAAATCGCGGAAGTCGACCTTGATGCAGGGCACGTAACGCCACAGATCCGTCCACCTCTTGGACAGCACGGCTGTCCGCACGACCTCTTGCGCCTGGAGGAAGGAGAGGACGCGGAGGAGGAGCTCGTCCGGCAGAGCGCTCAGCCGGTCGCGGGTGGAGCCGCCGCCGCCCGCGCGTGCCCGTTTGGGGCCAGCTCCGGCCATCGCCGGCCTTCCTTCCCAAGCTGAGCCCCGAACCGCTCCCGCCGTCGCCGATCGGGTCTAAAATCGAGCGGAAGTGGGAGAGGCTAAACCCTAGTCTGAGTAGGCAGGACAGCGAGTAGGCGTAGCCTGAAGTTGTGGGGGAACGGAATGCCAACCCGCAGGCTTCCCACGCTCAAGGCCCAAGAAGCATGTCTAACAAGCCCAAGCCCAAATTAGTCAACTGGGTCATCATGGAACGGAACAGCGCGAGAAAGGTCCATTGTTCATGATTCGCAAAGTTTAGGTTGTTTCAGGTTGCCAGCCAAGGGGACTTTCCGATCACATTAATTCTTTGTTACATAAGTTTTGGTAGGGAAGTGCAAATGGCAGAAGGAAAACAAATTGAATGTCGAGGGAAAAGATGGTTCAACAAAAATATATGGGTGGTTTGGGATTTAGAGATATATATAGAAGTCTTCAATCTTGCGCTTTTTTTGCAAAGCATGCATAGTAGTGCCTTCTTACTAGGCCAAAATCTTTTTGCTCTCATAAATCAGTTTATTTTTCTCTCATGTGACCTACTTAATGCTCCTCTTAGGAGCAATCCATCTAAAACTTGGAGGGCCATATGTGATGGCATAGAGGTACTAAAACAAGGATTGATCAAACACATTATTGGTGATGGTGAAAACACATAAATCTAGAACTGCAATTTGATACCAAGGAAGGGAATGTTCAGGCCTATATGTTCAAAGGAACGTAACCTTCCAACAAAAGTGTGTGAACTGATTGATCATACCACTATGACATGGAAGTCTGAGTTACTGAAGTGTGTTTTCTATCAAATAGACAGTGAAGCAATTCTTCAAGTACCTTTAAGCACGAGAAAACAGAAAGATTGTTGGGCTTGGCATTACGAGAGAAATGGTTTCTTTACTGTACTGCTTATCAAATGTTGATTTGAGGCTAAGAAGAGCAGGGAAGACTACTTTAAAGGCCAACTAATTGTTCTGAATTCGCAATAAGTCAGAAAGAATTGAACAAACTATGGAATATGAAGTTGCTATCAAAAATTAAAGTGTTCTATTGGCGTCTTGCTCTGAATTCAATTCCAACTGCGAGTGTGCTGAAAAGTAGGAACATGACAACTACATCGCATTGTAAAATCTATGGAGCTAATAATGAAACATGGGAGCATTCTTTGCTTTTCTGCACAATGTCCAAATGTGTTTGGGCTCTACTGGATGAGGAGGTAACAGATTCCTCAAGCAATGGGTTACTTTTATGTGCTGCAGTATTCCTCAAGCTTGATGAAGATGACGGGTCATGCGACCCGTCGCACGTTAACGTTGTTCTTCATTATTAGGCTAATGGCTCTGTGTTAACGCTGTTCTTCATGACTAGGCTGATGGGCTGATGGCCCTACGCGGCTTCAAAACTTTTCTGGAGTTCGTTTGAATGTGCAATTTCAAGTTTGAAATTTACAGGCTCGAACATTCTTGTCGGGGACATTCTACTGCTTATGCACTCATCGGCCCGGGCCTTGCGTCCCCATCATCCTCCCCAAAAAGACTACGAACGGGCACGTTTGACCGCGGCCACAGGTGACGACAGCGACTAGAAGAGAAGGCGCGGCCGATGAAGGCTGTCAAGGCATAGGAGAGCGACCCAGAAACCTGCAGCGCGGGAACATTGATGCTACACGGCTTAGCTTTTCAAAAACAAGCAGAAAAATGTGCAACAGATGGCATCCGTACACCAATGGAGCTAGCTAACCAGAATTTCAGAACCAGCAAAATGCATTTCAGATGACAGACAGTATCTCGCATTTTTTTTTTTTTTTTTTTTTTTTTCTACAATATCACGCAGCATTTCTGGAACAGATCAGCAATGGTTCAATACAAGCACTCGCATATTGCGTTCGGCTAAGTAGATTCATTGACTGATAGGAGTTTACAGCTGGCAAGTTTTTCAGAAACAAAATAGCGAGAAGACCACCTAGAGTCAGGCTACACTTGTAACTTTTATTGTAATCGTTGGTGCACCAAAGTCCAGCAAAAAGCTGACCAGTTTGGGAACACCATCTTCGCGGCGGAAGATTTCAGCATGCTCTAGCTTCAGACACCGGATGCGTGCCAGGTTCCTCCTAGACTGGGAATATGTCTTCTTCGACTTGGCCTTTCCTTTCCCTTCCATGGAATCATCTGAGAACTGTTTCCATAATAAAGGATTTGTTTATGTTACTGGTACCAAGATAAAATGTGCAGGAGGTACAGTGTGCTAAGAAAAAAATGGCATACCTTGCAATAGAATATCTTGAGCTTCTCCAAATTAGGAGAATTCCGCAGACAGTGAAGCAATATCTGGAAATTGTCGTTCAAATTGCAAAAATTGAGGCACAAGGTTCTCAGGTTTTTTAGTATAGGGAAATCAACATGTTCAACAACTGGCACCGCCTGCTGAAATCAAGATACAATTCGTTAAATGATCCAGACCAACTACCTGCACAGATAATTTTATAAAAAAAAGGGATAAACAAATAGGTTCAGTTTATTGCAATCCCCCAACAGTTTTAGAATTGGGACTGCAAATTGTAGTTCAAACTGCAAAAATGCAGGCACAAGGTTCTCAGGTTTTGTAGTATAGGGAAATCAAACATGTTCAACAACTGGCACCACCTAATAATGAAATCAAGATACAATTCGTTAACATCCAGCCCAACTACCTGCACAGAGAATTCTATAATAAAAAAAAGGATAAACAAATAGGTTTGGTTTATTCTCCATCAGTTTTAGAATTGGGATTGCATTAATATTATTTGTCTTTTAAAAAATGCCTGGTACAGTGTTCAGAGAAACACAAAGTACCAATATCTTGATACACTAATAAAGGAAGTTGCACTGTGCATTAGTTTGCTGCCAACAAATAAGCAAAACTTGCTACACATTCGGAGGTAAAGTAATTAACTCTGGCAAAAGGTTCTAAAAACCTTCAGAGAATTAACTCTGTACACAAGTTGCACAATGGCACCTGCAAATGTGAGACCGACAAGTAGCTAGGCATGCCAATAGTATTTTTTCCAACTCAGCTGATCTAGAAGTGAAACTGGTCCATTTGGCCAGGATACTTCAATGTATTATTCCAGGGAAAAACAACGAAAATTATAAGTTTAGTATTATCTGCATGACCCCATTCTTAGAGTAGACGCAGATAAAAGAGTATGGAGTAATTTTATGATCAAGATTCCTGTTTTTCGAGACAGCAAGGAGTATCCCTAGCCTACAGAACTGGTGAAACATAATTACAACATCATCGCCCGCATGCTGCACAGGAAGGGTATTTTAAAGTATTCCCAATTTCCCATTGTCAGTAACATAGCAGGTTTCCAAAATTTCTGGTTTTCTTGTCAAATTTTCAGTTTTTTTAAATCTAACCTTATAACAACATATTTCTTTGATTACTCATCAAATTACGCAAAAACTAACCCTGGGTCAAGTGTGACATGTGCCTCCACCACAAACAAAGTAACAAGTTAGTTTATGTAAGCTAACTGGGTGTTGGTCTTTTGCGTCATTGAAACCTTCTATTTACGCAAACCTAACAGGAGACATATAGCTAGTGTAGATAAAAATTAAGTACTCCACCTCGAAATACTCCAAAATAAGCTTCTCCAGATTAGGAGACTTATGTAGAAATCTCCCTAGAGCCTTCAATTCACACACACCATTTTTGGAGGTGTTGAAAAAACATAAGCCAAGAGACAAGGTTCTCAAGTTGTGGAAAATAAGAACCTCATCAAATGCTTCATCTAGAACTGCCTGAAATAAAGAAATAGAAGCCAAATTAAACTAATGGCCAATTGCCTTTGTCAAGTAAGGAGAAAGCTTCAAATGATAATGAACAGATATTAATGGAGCAAAACATGGTTTCAAATAAATAAGGTGCATGTACCATTGCTTGGAAACCATCCCATTCGAAACTCATCACATTGAAGAGGCTGCCAAGAAGCATCGCTCCACTTTGTGGAGACAATTTATCATGTTTCCAAGAGATTGATGCCCTCACAAGGGAATTCCCTGCATCTAATGAAAAAGGAATGTCCAGCTTCACAGACAGCGATGTAAGACGAGGAGATCTGATAGCAAACACATCTACAGGTTGACCTAAACAATAGCAAACAACCAAATTCTCTAGTTTGTCAGATTCAATGTAGCCAAACACTGTGCGACAATATCTGAGGTTAAGATCTTTTAGGTCTGGCCACCAAGAATGGAAGCGTTCAGCAAAGGAATGATCCAAGGACACGCCATTAAGATGCAAACTTGTGAGGCGACGACAAGGGCTAGAGGACAGGTATGGTAACTGATATGAATATGAAGAAAAGGAACCGAGAGAGAGAGAGAGAGATCTCGAGCAGCAAGGGGTTGTCCTTAATGGCACGACGGACCCATCTATCGACGTGTCGACGACGATCGTGGCCTTCGACAAATGCATCCAACCGGAACGCATCCAGGCATGGAGCTCTGTGTAACATCAGCAGGTTGGTGACGAAATCATCCATCCTTTCCCAAAGCACCGCCCAGTCATCTTCAGAGTTGCTTCGGAAATTCTCGAGACTGAGGTTGATGCCAGGCACGGAACGCCATAGATCCGTCCACCTCTTAGACAGCACGGTGGTGCGCCGCGACCTGCTGCGCCGGGAGGAAGGAGAGGACGCGGAGGAGGAGCTCGTCCGGCAGGGCGCTCAGCCGGTCGGGGATCGAACTGCCGCCAGCGCGGGTTCGCTTTGCGGCGGCGCCCGGCCATCGCGGTTTTTCCTTCAGTGCGGCGAAGCGACGGGGGCGTAAGCGGGCTCGAACATCGAGCCCGCTTAACTGAGCTCAAGCGAGCACCGGATCACTGCGACCGCCGCCGATTTCAGCCTGAAATTGGCGAAATGTACCCTCGCACTACCCGATTATGCCACAGAACCTTGAACGGGGAAGAGCGGCATTGGAGCGGAAGGGAAAGGTAAACCCTAGCTGCTCCCAGCGGAGTGGGCTTGTTTTCTTCTTCCTCAGAGAGGAAGAGAGAAGGCGGCGGAGTGAGCTTGTTGAGAACAGGGCTGCGAGCCTGCCACATTCACATGCAAAGCCCAGGCCGAAACCATCTTCCAAACAGTTACTGCGAATACATTTGCACTTTTAGTGTACTCTAAAGGCAAAAAACTATATATGGTTTCTATCTTCTTTAATTAGGATGCTAACTAAATAAAAAAGATAATATAACGTTGCAATTAAAGAAGAGATAGAAGAAAATTTGTTTCTTAATATGAAATCAGGATTCATTTGGATACCGGGGGGATAAGGAATAGGATATAGAAAGAGAAATAGATGAACGGCTATGATTAAATGAGCGTAAAGAATGAATGGATAGGATGGAATAATACCGCTTGGGGGGTGGGGATATCCCTATCTCCATCCCCATCTCAACTCATCTAAACGGCCCCTCATGTCTACACAAGAACCAACGAACTATTTGGTTGTGTTGTCCGTAACGTAAACGGTAATAAAATAAAGCTAGCAACGTTACCGGCGGGAATACTATTTAAACTAAATCCATTTACATTAACATTAAGGGGCAAGGAACCAAACACGTCGCAAGACATAGATGAGTGAGAGAGAAGACATATAATTAGGCAATAGAACATTTCACAGAAACTATCCATCCGAGAACATAATTTCAATGTGTAGTGTCTACATAAATTAAATAAATATAGAAACTAATTATGATTTCTAACGTTGAAAGTGACCTCATTATAGTAGACAGCGCATCTCAACGCTACGCACTACGCCTACCAAGTCCACTTCTTCCTAATTAGGCAATCATCATTGCGTTTTTTGGTGCACAGCCCGAGATGAACCTCAAAAGCTAACCGGTTACACCGTTACAGGATAACCTTTGCTCCCTCCTACGTTTCAGCTTCGGACACTGTAAAGTGTAAACACTCCAGGTTTCTAAACCGAAAACATGTCTTTGACTTGGCCTTTCCTTTGATTTCTTCCCCCTTCCTCTCCCCTCTGTTCAGCGGCGTGGCTGCGTTGCCCTGGCAACGAGTAACGACCAACGAGAGTAGCCTAACGAGAGTGTGTAGGCTCGTCGCCGCCGCTCGATGCTCGATCTCACCTTTTGTCCGTCAACAACAGCAATTGGAAGGTGCCAGTCAGCATCTACAAGAGCCTTAATAATCACATAAATTCACTTTCATCGAACACATCATTACTCACTTCTCAAGGCACAAAGATATTAACTCACATAGTCGCATTTCAGCACACCAATCACTTTCAGAACCATTCAACAAGACACCAACAACACAGATAGGCTCAGTCAGATGGCGCCCTTAAGCTATCCAGATTTGGTCATTGATTGGTACACCAGCGGACAGAACGTTAAAAATAATCTTAAGGCTAGAACATTTTAGTCACAAACCAGAAAAGGACCACATAGTATCAGTCTGATTCTGAGAGGTCTAACGCTTCGTCATACTTGGTAAGAGTTATAGTATTCATTGGTGCGTACTCCGAGATGTCCAGCAAAAGACTGACCAACTCCTGGATTTTGACACCACTTTCGTATATGATCTCAGTAGATTTTAGCTTCCAACATTGGATGCGCACCAAGTTTCGGAACCTAGAATGTGTTTTCTTTGATTTGGCTCCTTTTCCTGTCGTCTTCAGCTTGACTCCTTTCCCTCCTGTGGAAGCTTCCGGGAGCTGCTTCCATCCATCATAGGGGATACATAAGTTAACTTATCAAGCTAAATTGAGCAAGAGTAGGAGTGGTCTGGAAGGAATATTGAATACTCCTACCTCACAAAGTCGTACAGTGAGCTTTTCCAAATTAGGACAGCTCCGCAAAAGATGGCGCAATATCCGGAAGTTGTCACGCAAATCACATTTATCCAGAAATAAGGTCCTCAGGTTCCCAAGCATTGGAAATTCAATTGGTCCTACAACTGGCTTCACCTGAAACAAAGACAAAACTTGCTAAATCATCCACAAGAATTACTGCAATAGAGAGTTAGCACATATATATGTTTTTTCTAGCTGCAGTTGCATGATCTAAGCAGTTAGCACAGTTGAAGAAAACACTTTAGTTTTGGTAATAGGAATTTAGGATCGCCTCGCTACCTCAGTACTAAGAAATGGTGGGGGTAGGTGCAGTACTTCTTTATATGAGAAGGGGATGAGCAGCGTTCGAAGAGATGCACACAAACAGTGAGAAACATCATGACATCATCCTTTTGAAAAGAGAGTTATACTGCACATTTTATTGTTGACATAAAATAAAGGGTATGTTAAGACCAAGTGTTTGGCCCTTAATTGAAATCACATAGTTACTAGTTTTACCAGCTCACAAGTTTACTACACTATAGAAACTGAAGCTAGTTGGTCACAACTCTCAAAATTTTACTTAACAAGCTTTAATGCAGGAGACATGTAGGGTACATTGATTTGGCCTGTACATGGTCCGGTTTTTGCGGCTTCATGGAGAAAACCAACCCAACCCAGCTAATGTCAAACTTATGCGGTTTGGGTCCACCCACCAGGTTCCACGGTTTGCGCCTAGCCAATTAGGCCAGCGTCTCTCTGCTTTCGCCTCCGCGTGGGCGGGTGAAATGGTTCACCAGAGGAGCGGAGCTGTGATGAAGGGTCCTTATGAAGCGACCCTACAAGCTCACCTTCGTTGGTCAACACGTAGCAGGGTCTTGCCGTCGTCGCAAGGGCGCAACACCCCACGGAGCCTCATCGACAACCGAGCTGAACAACGGCAGCATGCGCGCCTCGCCAGACCACTCATTTGCACAAGGCACGTACAATATGGATATGTCGTTCCTGGGCTGAAGTTTGGCGAGGGCTCGAAGCTCTATACACCAAGCAAAAGGCCGAGTACCTGATGGCAGTGCGCTACATACATATTCCAGCTAGGTGCTCGACGGCTGTCGCAATATCATCGACGCGGTAGGTTTTTGGCGGCGCCACACGCAAGCCCATGGATGTGGCGACCTTGTGAGGATCAAGCACGGTTTGGTCAATTTGGAACTGTATTTAACCTTAACCTGCCATAGCACGCAGTACCGTTCCTCCTGGGTTGGTTTTACCGGTTTAGCGGTTTGAAACCAGACCCATGTACAGGGCTAACATTGATGGTATTTTTCAACTCATGAACCATGTGGTCCAGAAACTGATAGGGTTCTCTCTGTTCCATTGTAAGTCATTCTGGCTTTTCAAAATACATAGCTTTTACCATGTCTTATGTCTATAAACAATATATATATATATAGGTGTGTAGTAAAATATATGTAACTGAAAAACCAGAATGATTTACAATTTGGAATGGAGGGAATATGTCGCACGAAAACTTATGCACTACGTTTTAATCCATGGCCTTTGCACTTGGCAAAGATGAAATGTAAGTAACTTATCTCATGTTTATTAGGGTTGTCTTTTCTCAATCCAGCGGTTCTAGAATAGGCATGAAGTAATTGAACACCACCACTCGCATAGCAATGATCACAGCATGGCTATGTTGGAAGTTCCTATATTTCCCACAGGCCACAGTGAGTAGCAAACTAAAATTTCCGAAATTATGGGTTCTCATAATTTTACTTAAATTTTGTTTTCGTTTTTTTTTAAACAATGTACAGTTCTTCAAGTAATATTCAAGACAAATAAAAAACTTGACCAAAATAACCAAACTCAAATTTTTATTGTGGAAATTCTGCATTTTTTTAATCTGGCAATTCTGTATTCAGTGGTAGCATAACTGGCTGTTCCACCACTTCTCTAACACCTGGATCACAGGTGCTAGTGCTACATATAACTTGGAAGGCAAAACAAGAAAAAAAAAACAACATTCCTGACAAATGATCAACAGAAAGTGTTAATTGGTTGCAAATATTGCAAAGAAAAACATGAGCATGTTGCTCCGTCAGAGAAGAGATGAAACTAGGTGAGTTCAGATATGGATACTGTGATATCAGTACCAAGCTTTAGCCAGGAATTTTTTTAACTTTTTTATCGCACATGGTACTGGTGCCTAGTGAGAATTAAACAGAGCAATATAAGGCTACACCGACTAAGCACAACTTAAATTTATAAGGAAAAAATTCCAAAATAATCTGGAAATTCATCCTATCTTTCCATCGAAGAAAGGCATACCTTTTTAAGCCTGGGATAGCCGTCCCACTCCCACATCTGCGATTTCCTGACAGTACCTTCAAAGTACTTTGAATAATCCATAGTCCATAATCATGTGAGACATTTAAGTAGGTCAATACTAGCACATAATCACATTATATAAAGAAAAATGTTAAGAACTCCTACCCAAAAATCATGCAAAGTAAGCTCCTCAAGATTAGGAGACTTTTGCAAAAATCTCCCAATAGCCTTGAATTTATCTACATCTCGTTCGCTAAGAAAACACCCAGTGAGAGACAACGTTCTCAAGTTGTCAAATGTTGGGAACTTATCTAATTCCTTATCCAGTATGGCCTGAAACAGAGAGATAAAAACAGACACGAGCCAATAATCAACCGATTTAGTTCAATATATGAATTGCAAAGAATGAAGATGTTCATGGGCATACCATTGCATTAAAACCATTCAACTCCAAACTTGTCACATTGAATAGGCTGCCCACAATAGTTGTCTGGCCTCTTTGAGATGTGTTACCATCAATTACCCTAACTGATGCCCTCACAAGGGAATTTCCTGCCTCTATTGCAAGACCATTTTTGTAATTGTTGAAAGCAAAGCCCAAGCTCAAGGAAGCAAGACAAGGTGCCTTGACGACCAACACATCTACAACTTGACTTTTACAAGTATGAACTGACAAGTCCCTCAGTGTGTTGGATTGAATACCATCAAATTCATTGCAACAATAGCTCAGATTCAAATCTTCAAGGACTGGACACCCAGAATAGAGTATGTCTGTAAAAGAATGGTCCAAAGACACAGAAAAAAGCACCAGCCTTTCGAGGCGACAGAAGGCTGAGCTAAGACGAGATATCCGGAGATCCTTCCAATGCATTCCACCATCGAAGATATGAAGCAGCACAGGTTGGCGATTGATGCCACAGCGAACCCATCTCTCGAAATCTCCACGCGGACAGCAACTACTATAAACATGTAGCTCGAACAAGTCCAAGCACTCCGTATTCTGCATCAGAAACTCGTTGGCGAAATCCTTCATCTTTCTCCACCCGATGTCCCTCTCGCCGAAGCCTGAGAAATCGTTGATGCTGAGCTTGACGGTGGGCACCCAACGCCACAGATCTATCCACCTCTTGGACAGCACGCACGTCTGCACGGCAGACCGGGACGGGAGGAAGGAGAGGATGTAACGAAGGAGATTGTCCGACAGGGCGCTCAGCCTGTCGGGAGCTGAACCGCCGCCGCCCCTGCGGAACCGCTTGGGAGCGACCTCCACCTCCATCGCAGGCCTTCGCCTCCCCGCGCTGAAGACGCGGCACTGGATCTCTCGTGCAGGCTTCGAGTGGCGAAAAGGGAAGGAGAAGCTAAACCCTAGCGGCGTCGGAGACTCGAGTGGCAGGAGAGGACTGCGCGAGGGCGTAGTGTGAGACTGTGACTTGAGTGTGTGGGAATGCCAACCCGCAGCTTCCCGCGGTCCAAGCAACATGGATAGGAAGCCCAAGCCCAAATCAGTCAACTGGGCCTTCACGGAAAGGAATGGCGCGAGAATGGCCCAGCGTTGATGGCCCGTGCGCATGTTCAAATATTTTGTGGAGCTCGTTTGAATGTGCAATTTCAAATTTCAAATTTACAGGCTCGAATATTCTTGTCCTGGACATTGTTGCTGCTTTTTGGACCCGGGCATCCTCGAAACTTGCTGAGAACTTGGTATACATTACCCAATACATCGGTGCACTTACGTCAGATAATAGCAACAACATTATTAGCTTCTCAAAAAGTTTTGGTCCAGGTTTCCCCATACACAGCTCAAACAAGCACAAGTGGCGAGAGCCAGGCCTTGTTTAGTTACATGCAAGTTTTTCCACTCTCTCTCCTCACATCAATTGTTTCCCGCATATAAATAGTATTAAATATAAATAAAAAAAATAACTAATTACACAGGTTGGGTTGTAAATCACGAGACGAATCTTTTGAGCCTAGTTGAGCCACGATTGGACAATATTTACCATAAACAAACAGGACTTTCCAATTTCTCTCCTCTCACAAATTGTTTCCCACATGTAAATAGCATTAAATATAAATAAAAAATAACTAATTACATAGTTGGGTTGTAAATCACGAGGCGAATCTTTTGAGCCTAGTTGGGCCACAATTGGACAATATTTACCACAAACAAACGAAGTGCTTCTGAGGACTTTACACTCTCTTTCCAACCTCCATCTAAACAAGGCCCCGAGAAAAGATTCCGGCGAAGAACAGCTACTAGACAGGTTAGTGCGCTTATTTGCACACGCTAAGGCCTCATGTGTCATTTGGTTGTCTTGGCTGCTTCAAGTGCCTTTTCAACTTTTTTAAAACTTCTCTATCCCTAAAAGAAGTGATTTGTAGAAACCATGCCAATCAATTTTTTTTTAAAAAAATTAACTAACTTTAGACATCTATAACATAAAATAAATATATTATAACAATATATTATATGGTAAATCTAATGGTACTAATTTGATAATATAAATTTGAATGTATTTTTTCTAGAAATTCAGTTAAAATTTAAATTTTTGACTTAGAATAACTCCAAAAATCACTTCTTTCGAAAACGGAGAAAGTATTTTTTTTATGGATATTTAAGCAGGGTGGCCAGCAATGACGCTTTGCTGTTACTTTGGATGGAGCATGCATCATCGTGTAACGTTATTGTGTTTTAGATTTGAGTAAACTTTCAAAGAAGATTAATAAAAAATATGTAATACATAATGATTGCCAATATATATGTCAACTAATTTCATTACATAATCTGCAACGTAAAACTATTTTAAATATATAGAAAACTGCCATGAACAATTTACCAAACTGAATAGACGGTAGGGATAATGACCACCTAGAAATGTGGTGGAAGGATAAAACCAAGGATCATCTTAAAAATTAAATTTAGGAAGTATATTCTTTTTAGGAAAAAAATAATTCACCTCCAGAAGCCAAATTTGCAAACTTCCATGCCCCTACTTTCTTGAGCGCCCTATTGAAATATGAAAGAAAAAAGATGGACTGAAAAAATGAAATAAAAATGAAAAATGAATGCTAAAGGATAAGCACGCTTCACTATGTTGATTTTAGCCTTGCACGTGTTTTCACTGTAGTTTTGGTTGAAAAAAAATAGGTTAGGAAAACTTGATGTCATCCATTGTAGAGATCGACACGTAGTGCATATAGTTTAACCAACTAGCGGATATAACTGTTAAGGCAGCTCTAGCGTGTGATCTAAAGAGGTGTAAAGAAGAGAGAAAGAATAAAGTAGAATATATTGGACCAAAGGTGCTAACTTAGTATTTGTAAGAGTCTGTAACTTATTTGTGCACCCGGTTCATATATACAATAAAAAAAGAATAAAATGCAAGAAGCCAGGCAACACTATAGCAGCATTCTTTGGTGCACAACCTGGAAACATGTTTTTTGACTTGGCCTTTCCTTGATTCCTCCCCCTCCTCTATCCTCTGTTCAGTACTTCAGTGGTGTGGCCGCCAGGTCTCACTATCGAGCAGGAAGAAGCAGAGCAGGCCGCCAATGGTGAAGGCCATGTGCCGCCGACCTGCCAACCATCAACAGCTATTGGAAGCCAGGCATTCGTCATCTGCCAGAGCCTTAATAATCACATATATTACTGACTTTCATCAAAGACATCATCACTCACTTCACTTCTCAGCACACAAATATTTTTACATTTCGACACACCACATCCTTTCAAAACCATTCAACAAGACACCAACGACACAGATGGGCAGAGAGCATTCCTCGAGCGGACAGAACGTCTAAAATAGTCACCAACCAGAAAAGGACCACACAGTGTCAGGCTAATAGGTTCATCGCTTCTTCATACTTTGGTAAGGGTTATAGTATTCATCGGTGCACACTCCGAGATGTCCAGCAAAAGACTGAGCAATTCCTGGATGTTGACACCCTTTTTGTATATGATCTCAGTAGATTTTAGTTCACGACATTGGATGCGCACCAAGTTCCGGAACCCATAATGTTCTTTCTTTGATTTGGCTCCTCCTTTACCTCCTGTGGAAGCTTCTGGGAGCTGTTTGCATAATAGAGGATCCATAAGTTACCTGTATCAAGTTAAATTAAACAAAAGTAGGAGTGGACTAGAAGGAATATTGAATAACCTCACAAAGCCGTATAGTGAGCTTTTCCAAACTAGGACAGCTCCGCAGAAAATGGCGCAATATCCGGAAGTTGTCACGCAAATCACATTCATCAAGAAATAAGGTCCTCATGTTTCCAAGCATAGGAAATTCAATTGGTCCTACAACTGGCTTCACCTGAAACAAAGATAGAACTTGTTAAATCATCCACAGGAACTACTACTATAGAGAAATTCCCGCAGAAAAAGTGATAATATATGTTTTCTCTAGCTGCAGTTCCATGATCTAAACACTTAATTTTAGAGAACACTTTACTTTTGGTATTGGGAATTTAGGATCACCTCGCTACCTCAGTACTAAGAAATGGTGGGGGCAGGTGCAGTGCTTCTTTATATGAGAAGGGGGGTGAGCAGGGTTCAGAGAGATGCACACAGTGAGGTGAGCAGGGTTCAGAGAGATGCACTGTTATGACGGGAATTCAATATCAGAGGAAGAGTCCTGCTCGTGGCTAGCAGGCGCATGCAGGAGATGAACTCACGGCCCAAGACGTCTCCTATTTATTTATATTATTAGAGACTTATTATTATTAGGAAATTATTTCTATTTTTTAGAGAGGAGAAGCTATATATAGTTGTAAAGACAATTGGCATGGATTAAGCAGAAAACACAATTGTTTTCTCGGCTTCCAGAGGGAGCCGGGAGTTTTACCGAACCTCAGCCCCTAACTCACGTGCGCCAGTACAGCCACGGCGCCGCCCCGCCGTCTTCCTCGTGCTCTTTGACTTCGCCCAGCAATCTCTCACACGTACAACCTCCGTTCCATCCCAGGCAGGACCAGAGTTCCTACCATGCACACAGTGAGAAACATCATGACATCATTCTCTTGAAAAGGAAGTTATACCGCACATTTTATTGCTGGCATAAAACAAATAAGACATGCAACACTTTCAGACAGTAGAGGTGACAAGAGGGGTATGTTAAGACCAACTGTTTGGCCCGTTACCAGCTTACAAGATCACTACACAATAGAAACTGAAGTCAGTTGGTCACAACTGCAGGAGGAGACATTAACCTTGTGGTGAACCTCAGTAAATCCAGTCTGGAAACTGATATCATACTCTCTGTTCCATTGTATGTCGTTCTCACTTTTCAAGATACATAGCTTTTACCATGTATATAAACATAATGTATATGTAGGTGTGCAGTAATATATATGCAACTAAAACCAGAATGACTCAAATTGGAACGGAGAGAGTATGTCGCACAAAAACTTATGCGCTCAGTTTAACACGCATGGCCTTTGCAGTTGGCACAGATGAATTTATCTCATGCTTATTAGAGTTGTCTTTTGTCAATCCAGCAGTTATAGAATAGGTCAAAAGTAAATTGAACACCACCACTCGCATAACACTAATCACACCATGGCTATATTGCAGGTTCCCATATTTCCCATAGGCCATAGTGAGTAGCAAGCTAAAATTTTTGAAATTATGGATTCTTGTAATTTTACTTAAATTTTGTTTTCATTTTTTTAAAAAAACAATGTACAGTTCTTCCAGCAATCCTCGAGAAAAGTAAAAACTTGACCAAAATAACCAAACTCAATCTTTATTGTGGCAATTCTGTATTCTGCAGTAGCATAACGTACTGGCCAGTTCCACCACTCCTTTAACTCCTGGATCACAGGTGCTAGTGCTATATATAACATGAAAGGCAAAACAAGAAACAAACAAAAAAAGCACAACACTCCTGACAAACGATCAAAGAGTTGAAGACAGAAAGTGTTAACTGGGTGCAATGTAAACATTGCAAAGATAAAGCATCAGCATGTTGCTTCGTCAGAGAAGACATGAAATTAGATGAGTTCAGATATGTATACTGTGATGTCAGTACCAAACTCTCGCAAGGATTTTTTTTTTCACATTTTTCTATATTGCACATGGGTTGGTGCCTAGTGGTCAGAATTAAACAAAGCAACATAACAGTAAACCAACCACGCACAATTTAAATTTATAAGAAAAATTCCAAAAAAAAGTTGGAAGTTCATCATATCTTTCCATCGAAGGAAGGCATACCTCTTTAATCATGGGTTGGTCACTTGTCTGCCATTTCTTCACAGTAACTTGAATGTACTTTGAATAATCCATAGGCCATAATCATGTGAGACATTTAAGCAGGTCAATACTAGTACTTACATAACATAAAGAAGAATGTTAAGAACTCCTACCCAAAAATAACGCAAAGTAAGCTTCTCAAGATTAGGAGACTTATGCAAAAATCTCCCAATAGCCTTGAATTTATCTACATCTCGTTAAACTTTAAAAACACCGATTGAGAGACAAGGTTCTCAAGTTGTCAAATGTTGGGAACTTATCTAATTCCTTATCCAGTATGGCCTGAAGCAGAGAGATAAAAACAGACAGAAGCCAATAATCAGCTGATTCAGTTAAGTTTGTTTTGCAAAGAACGAAGATGTTCATGGCAAGACCTTCAGATTTCTTAGACAAACATGAAAGAGAGTTATGTAGTAGCAAAGGCATACCATTGCACTAAAACCATCCAACTCCAAACTCGTCACATTGAATAGGCTGCCCACAATAATTGTCTGGCCTCTTTGAGATGTTTGACCATCAACTACGTAAACTGATGCCCTCGCAAGGGAATTTCCTGCATCTAGTGAAAGACCATTCTTGTAGTGGTAGTAAGGAAAGTCCAAGCACAGGTAAGTAAGACAAGGTGCCCTGACGACCAACACATCTACAACTTGACTTCTACAAGTATGAACTGATAAGTTCTTCAGTGTGTCGGACTGAATAACATCAAATTCAGTGCAGCAATTGTCTAGAACCAAATCTTCGAGGACTGGACACCCAGAATAGAGTGTGTCTGTAAACGAATGGTCCAAAGACACGCCATAAAGCTCCATCAATTTGAGGCGACGGAACGCAGAGCTAAGGCGAGAGACCCGAAGGTCCTTCCAATACATATACATTCCATCAGCACAGATTTCAAGTACCAGAGGTTGGTGACTGATGCCACAGCGAGCCCATCTCTGGAAATCTCCACCCGGACAGCAACTTCTATCAACAATTAGCCGGAACACGTCCAAGCGCTCCGTATTCTGGAGCATCAGAAACTCGATGGCGAAATCCTTCATCCTTCTCCACCTGTCCTCGCCAGAGCCTACGAAATCTTTGATGTCGAGTTCGACAGCGGGCACCGAACGCCGCAGATCTATCCACCTCTTGGACAGCACGGTGGTCTGCACGGCAGACTGGGACGGGAGGAAAGAGAGGACGCGACGGAGGAGATCGTCCGACAGGGCGCTCAGCCGGTCGGGAGCAGAACCGCCGCCGCCCCTGCGGACCCCCTTGGGAGTGGCCTCCACCTCCATCGCGGAATTCAGCGCGGCGAACCAAAGAGAGCGGTTAGGGGCTCGCACATTGCAGGCCTTCACCTTCCCGCGCTGGAGACGAGGCACCGGATCTCTCGTACAGGCTAATGGCGACTGGAGACGCAGCCCCTTCAGCGGAAAGGGAAGAAGCTAAACCCTAGCGGCTGGTTTGAATGGGCAGGGGGAAGACGGCGTAGTGAGGGTTTTTTTTTTTTTTTTTTTTTTTTAAGTCTACTTCTTCACCCTCGGCGTTCGCGAAAGTCTACTTTCCCTCCCGAACTCTAAAACCGGATAAACAACCTCCCTCAATTTTTTTTTAAACCATACGCTTTACTTTCTTGGAGTGGTTTTGATGGTGGTTTTGGTACAGTAACGGTGATTTTGTCTTTTTTATTTATTTTGACAGATTTTTTGAAAAATTATAATAAATCATAAAAAAATTATAAAATAGAAAATATAATTTTATTGGACGTAACATAAGTAGATCTATGCAGTGAATATATAATATGATATGTTTTTATACGAGTTTTTACTAGTATTTTTCTTTTTTTATTTATTGTTGTTGAACCTTTGAAAACCCATAGTAAATCACGAGAAAAATCATAAAATAGAAAATATAGTTTTCTTAGACTCCACATGAGTAGATCTATAAATGAACATATAATATGATATAATTTAGTATAAAATTCTTGCTATAACTTTCGATCTATACTTTTACGTAATTAATTAAAATAATTCATAACTGTAGTTTCTATAATTATTTTGTTTAACTAAAGCATACCATATTATATATCACTTTGTAGACCGACTCATGTGGAGTCCAATAAAATTAGATTTTCTATTTTATGTTTTTTTCAATGATTTGCTATGCTTTTTCAAATATTCAAATTATGAAGAAATGGCTGCTCATTGGGCTGGTTTTATGCGTTTGTTGGGCTTTCCTTAAGGAGCCCTTATTTTGGTCCCCGATAGTAGCCCCCGAACCTCCGAAGGAGTGGGAGCACTCGTTCGGAGGCTGAGGTTGCGCTTCCTCGGTTGCTTCCAACGTTCTCCGCGGGGTGCTCCCGAGCCCCCTCGTGGACGACGAGGGGGGACCTGATTGGTACTCGGCCGTTAGTTTTTATGCACCTCGGCGTCCCTTCCGCGAGGGGAGGAGGGTGGACTTCGTCGCGCCATCGCCGACGACGCGTCGAACGCGACTAGGGTCCGTGAGTGGTTAACGGAGGATCCAAGTGAACCGCCCGTGCCCCGCTCGTTGGGGGCCTCGGCCGGGCCCGGAGGCGTGGTTCATAAGAGCCTGCACGGTATGCCTCAGGCGGGGCTCGGGTCCCGTCCGCCGGGTCCCGAGGGCTTGGTGCTCTCCCACGTGGTGTCGGTGTCGAGAATGGACACCAACGAGTAATCGAAAGAGAGCACACTTATCCTCGAGATGGTTTCCCGAGTGGACACGATGATGTATACTTGGTTCGGGCAATTTACCCTACGCCCAAAGTGAGAGCGAGTCGTGTTACTCAGGAGCTTGTATGGGGCAGTACAAGAGGGGTCGAGAGAGGGTTGAGCTCCCAAGTCTCGGAGTGAAATCTATGTTCGTGGTGGTTGTATCGTATGTGTAATGTGAATCGGGTGGTGAACACCCGTGCTCAGAGGCCCAAGTCCTCCCTTTTATAGTTCAAGAGGAGGCTCACAGGAAAGGGCATGAGCGTGTAGTAAGCGTGGAGGCGTGGCCTACAAGGGTTGGGACATTCTTGGAGGCACCGCGGATACTGTAGCAGACGTCATCGTCCCTCCTCTTGGCCTTGTAGCCCTTTCAGGTAAGCAGGGCTATACCTGAACGGAGTTGTGCAGCTTGGTTGACTGTGGGTACTTGGGGTCAAATGTTGGCCTACAAGGAGCCGGCCGTGGAGGAGTTACCCGATCGTGCGGGGGTTGATTCCCGACACGCCTGGTTTGTTTGGTGGAAAGCGGTTTGGCTCGGCCGCCATTCGGTACGTTGGCCACGGTGTCGGTACGAGCGTCCCTCCTTTCCCGTACTGGTCGGGCGGGATGTCGAGGGGTGGTACGGGGCCCGGCGCCCTGAAACGACCCGCGATTTCCTCAAAGGGAAAATCCACAGAGTACATCGTTTACAGTTGATACCACAGTTCATACATCGTGAAAAGGTACAAGTTACAGAGTATTACAACGCTTGCAACACACCTAGGTACATCGTATTCTAGCGATAAACACACACGCGGATCAACATCAGAGTGGACGTAGCGTCATAGCGGGTGAAGGCTCCTCCTTCACGGAGAATCATCAGAGTTGGGGTAGAGTATCAGCGGGCGTAGACTAGATCTCCTTAACCAAACTTGAGTGTAGGAACGAGACCACCTAATCCTTCCAGCTCCATTGTTGTCGTAGTTCTCCTCGGGTACCAAACCTGCTCAACTCAATCAGTACGATTTGTACTGGCCACTGGCTCCCACCCTATGCTTTGCTTTGCTATGTGGTAAGTGGAATGCTAGAGTAGAGGAAAAGGCCTATATTTGGCTGTAGTTTTCCTATGCAAAATCAAATATAAATATAATGTAGTTCATCAAGTTTTAACCCATCTCATCCACACATCCATCATCCATCCATATCCACATTCATATCCACACATCTCACCACACTCTCACTCTCTAGTCAGCAAGGAAGACTCCCGCTCCTCCTTGCCTCAACAGCCTAAGCCGAAAACCAACAACACCCAGGGGGAGAGAAGAGATAAGGTCTCCACTCACTAATCATGAGGGGGGTGGAAACATAGGAATGTCCATGACCGTGGACACGGCTATACGTATAGATCGATCAACTCTGCAGAGCGTGTACACCTGGAACCACAAGATCACCATCATCGACAATGCCTCATCTAGGCTGATACCAAGCTGCCGCCTAACTGGCCTGATGCCACCCTACCACTGAGCTCTGGGGCATCCCGGAGATCCACCGGCACGCTGAGACTGTGAGACATGGTACCGGATCCCTAAGGGTTCCACGTTGTCTCAGGAGGGTGTGGGTCTCAGCACCCATACCTCCCTACACTATCTCCTATCAACCTAGTAGTAATGGAAGGGGGGCAGTGTTGGTATTTTTAACATCACTTCAAGTTAAGTTGTCATCCCTAACATGATGCCAAAAACCAAGGATAAAAAATAATCTACACGCAATGACTCTAAATAGAATATATCCGCAAAGCGCCACGAGATAATTCTCCCGTTGTAGCATTTCACCCAGAGAAAGTATTCCGAGTATCGTTGATTTATTTTATGCCAAAAGGATAAAGCAAAGATTCTACTTAATAGGAGCGGGTAACTATTGAGGAATTAGAGTAATAAACCCTATCATAACCTAATACACCAATGCCTTAGCAATAACTAGTCAACAATAACGATAAATGATAAATGAGTAATTAAGATAAATGGTATTCCGAGCTAGAATATAGAGACTCTCTAATGTAGTAAAGCAATTTAGGGATTCAGTTAGAAATAAGGAAACCTATGTAATTACTAATATAAAGTCTACACCTACGCCATGCTACATATTTTCATCTATAGTGCAATAAATTCAAAGACATCATAAGGAGCATCAACTAATGAGGATATTAAGACACAACGGTCACCTCCTTCGCGACCATGCTCGGCTAGTCCTACGTGCGGGGGTGGACTACGGAGGAACCAACGCAAATTGTCACCTACGCGGACTACCACACGACCCGACATCGGGGTGCATCCGTAGGTACACAATATATCTAGACACCACGTCTACATAATGCGCACCACCCGACCCACTCGGTATTGAATCGCATTACTTTACGATCATATAACAATAATCATCATAAACTACATCTATATCAAATGTGCAACTAGAATAAACTAAGAACTGAATAAATAGCAATATATTAAAGTAGAGCAAAGTCATAATAAAATACAAGATAAAATTACCAAATTCTAGAAGACAGATCACGGAATCCCGGCGGGAGCGCCCGATCTCTACTTGAATCTTGCTAGACGACTAAACTAAGAACTTGAAGAACTAGAGCTCTACTTCTAATCTCTGGAAACCCTAACTTCCGACTACTCTTGGCGAATGAAGCGGGAGGAATGAATTGGTGTGTTAAGGGGGGTCTACCCCTCCTTTTATAGCCCTGGAGTGCACGCCCGTAGGATCAAACCGACGTAGCCAACGGTGGAGATGAAAACCCTAGGCGGCGGGAGAAGCTTCGGAAGAGGGGGCGCCGTCAAGAACCCTAGGCGCCGACCGGCCCCATGGTGGGGCCGGCCGCCCCACTTGGTGGCGGCTGCGGGCCCCGCTTCTTCGGTGTCTTCTGAGTCTTCTGAACCATCCATCCGGTGATGTAGTTGCGTCGCGGTTAAGTTTAAGTGGTAAATTTGCATTAAAATCCTTTTTTTAGCTTTTGCTGGAAAATCCCCCGAAATCTCACAAATCAACAAAACTCGTGGAATTTGTTGGATATAACCTCTATTAGTCTACTATTACCTTTTTAAGAGCCATTGTTGACGGTATAAAATTTAGACTTAGTGACCGTCAACAGGCAGCTAGCTGTCAAGTCGTTTCCCGCCCATCAGGAACGAGTGGTGTGTACGAAGGGGTCCTATGAACCGGTTCTCAAGACATACCAGTCCTTAGGGGTGACTAGACAGGACATCTTCACCTTGGGGCCCGATGCCCCGTGCCTCGACGGCACCTCCTGTTCCGAGGATTCGTCCCACAAAGACACTCCTCTCCGGAACCTTCTCACATCACATGTACCCGCCATAGGTACTTTCTCACATAGGGAGTGCCCAGATCACACTCCCCCGGCAAGACTTGTCCCCTGACTCGTCGTACATCCTGCCTAGTCGACACAACCCTCACCACACACCCAAGACACACGCCAAGATCTCTCCCAAATATCCCCAATTATCCAGTTTATGGCACCATGTGCCTTAGCCACACACAAGCATGTATAAGTAGAGTAAGTGTGTAGCAAGTATCATGAAGTAGGCGAGCGTCTATCCTAGCAGCGGGTGTGCAGGGGGAAAGGTTGCGTCAAGGTAATGGCTTATCAAGCAATCTACCATGCATCCTATCACAATTATTTGCATAAGGTAAAGCACTAGCAGCTACATATTGCATGTCTAATAGGATTCTACGAGGTTGGGTGGGATGTGGCACCTGTTTATAGCAATCCATAGTCATCCATATCTAGTTGTCCTCGTGCCTCCTGCCTCCTGTGGGTCTTTGGCCCATCCACCATCACCGCAATGCAACTACCTCGGTATAGCGACAAACAAGGCAAAGAGCAATCAATCCTTAACCAAAATCCAATACTCCCCAAAAGGCAATAAGATACAGAAGGAACTAGATAACTCCAATAAAAACTAAAAGACTTAGCCCTCGTGGAGAGTGTCCGATCCTAGGGCTCAGATAAATAGAAGTGGTTGTCTGCTAAGCATAAGCCCGGATCACGACCAGGGTATAGCCAGTACTTCTTAGGTCGCTCGTGTCGACCTGTACGGCTTCAAAAGAAGAGGTCTTGATCCTAACTTAACTTAACCAAACACCACAGTTGCGAGCCTCCGATCCAGACGTCATGGAAATTGGCGGGGACCAGAGGATCACAGGCAGGAGAGAAGATGGGAATATAGGAATAGCAGGGTTTGGCCCTTGTGGCCTTTAACCTGCATGTCACAACTACTACATAAGATTCGAGAAAGAACGAGGAACACAAAACTGAAGGGTTGTGACTTGGTCCCAAGGTACATCAGCTTACCCGCCATGATAGTCGACGGTAGCAAACGAGATTGGAACACAAACAACAGAGGAGCGGCTACAGGCCCCCTCGACCCACACGACACAATAACGTCGAGAGCCGAGAAGCGAGTAGCACAATAGGGGAAGAGAAAAAGAGAGTTAGCTAGGCATGTCCATGTCACGGTCTCGGTCACATCCTCGACGAGGATGGTTTTCGAACGGTCGATCAGGTCGACTCGCTTAGGTTCGAGAACACGACGTAGACCATAGCTTTGCTAACTAGAAGACATAGTCCAGTCTTTGATCTAGTCGTCATGGCTAAGACGGGATCAAATAGAATGGACTAGTGGGGGAGAATAGAAGGTAGAAATGAGATGGAGCGGTGGTCTACCCCTTTCCAATGCACATGCCATGGCAAAAGGCGAGGCATCGGAAGGAGCGACGCACAAGAGAGTGTGAGTGCCTAATCCACTTGTGGGGTACCTTGACCAAGGTGCACTAAATGCACTAAGACTTCCTCGGGGGTCTCAGCGGTGCGGTTGTCATCGCGAGAACCCTAGGAATGCTACGGTCTAAGTTAGGTACAAACATACAAGGGGGTTAAGCACAAAGGATCCAAAAGAGAAAATGTAAGATTCACCTCCCTTTGGATCCACTCGCCATTGTAATCGACGAGAATTAAGGAATGGAATCAAGAGGCAATAAAGAACACTAACATAAATAAATAAGCAAAAAAAGGGGACCCTTGGTCCCACGGCGCTCCGATCCACATGACATGGTAATAGTCACTGACCGAAGAGTCCGGGACAAGGGACTCGATCCACACCTTGTTGGATTAGTGAGAATGAAAAGAGAACAAAAAGATGGATGGTCCCGCACTTCTCCCGACCTACTCGTCATGGCAAAAGACGGCAAAAGACGGTGGTCGAAAGAAAAGAGATGAAGGCCTCGCGCGGTCCCGCGATCCACGCCAACTCGTAGGGCACCACGACCTCCGTGCAACTAAAATGGCACAATGTGATTCCTTGGGCTCTTAGCGATGTGATTGTCACCGCGCGAACTTGAGGGATCACTATGGTCTATGTGGCACAAGCATACGAGCTAGATAGGAAGAAGCAAAAGAAAGGAAGGGAAAAAGAGGTAGGGCTCGATGGTCATGGCGAGGCAACTCGCGGCCACAAGCTTCACCTAACGAGTTGGCTTTTGTCGTCCCACGAAAGTCATCTCCTATTTCGGCTCCCACTAGACTAGGTCATCACAGGGCTCACCGTATACGGGTAACATCCGTATCGTGTCGAGTCCATGATGACTACGTCCTAGGGTCGAATAGGGTCTAACGATCGCCACGCGACGAAGCTAACTAAGATACGAAGAGAGGGAGGGATCGTGTTCGGCATTACGACCATTGCGGGATCGCACGTTCGGACACGTCGCTCTCTTAGCCGGCTCAAAGGCTCGGTCCTCAGACAAACTCCGCACGACACACGAACCCAACACAAGACAACATCCACACGGAGGAGCATATTTCCATAGCATAAGAGGTATAGGCCGGCGCGAAGGCACGACACAGGCATGTATAGACACGATATAGATAAAATGCGACATCCATGAATTATGAATGGAAAAGAGCAAGCTTTGCCGACACCGAGGTTGGCGTCGGGCGGGGTTTCGAAGTTCGACCTTGTCGACGGAGAGAATCGAGGCCGACTTGGACAGGGCTTCACGGAGTGACGCCGGAAGCGCCCGGGAGGGCAGCGGCCAGTCGTGGCCTGCTGTAGCCACGTTTGGCCACCTCCGGCCGACGACTGGGCCAGCCGAGTCCAGTCTGCAGCCCGCTCTGGCCAGCTGGTGGTGGCTAGCGGCTAGCTGCAGCCAGCCGGAGCAGGCTGCCCGGTGGCCAGGAGTGGCTACAGCTGGCCGACGGTGGCGGAACATGGCCAGGAGTGGCGGAACACTAGCTGCGACGTCCCTGCAATGTGTAGAAGTGGCACGAAGGCCAGTCTAAGACCTGGTTGTCGGCTTGCTCGGCGGCAGAAAGGGAAAAAGTAGAATTTGGGTGGGGTGGCTCACCGGCGGTGTTCTCCGGCGAGGTAGGCTTTGCTGGTCAAGATGGAGATGAGGCCGGCTCGACGTCCTAGCCGAGCGCCGGTGCGGGAGGATGGAGCAATGGGCGTGGGCGGCCGCTGCGGCCCACTCAAATGAGGTGAACAAAGAGGCGAGGCAGACGCCGCGGGGTCGACTTCGGCGCCGCGTAGTGGTGGAGGTGCTGCTCGGCGTGGCTCAGCGTGACGAGGAACAAATGAGCAGCAAGACCGGCGGGGGAGGCGTGGTGCTCACCACATCGTGGTCGTGTCGATGAGGGATGCCGACCCGAGGACATCGACGCGGCAAGACCGCCCCAAGCCCGACAACGGCTCGCCACGGTGAGCAGCGGCCGGAAAGGGGCACGCTGGACCCGCGCGGGGCGGTACGCGGTGAAGAAGGCGGCGCCACACGCTGCGTAGAAAGGGACCGGGCGGCGACGACGCAGGCAGCGCCGGGCTGGGACGCCAGGGTTTCGCCGCGGGCGAGGGATTGGCGCTGGCGTCGGGCCGACCAGCGATGGACGCGATGGCGCGCGAGGCGAGGAACGGGGTCGCGGGCGGGCTGTGCTCCCGCCTGACCGGGGCGCTGTGCCACCGCAGTAGCGCCGCAAATACACGGGAGAGGAGCTCGATGGAGGCGTGCGCTGCGAGGGGCCGGGTGGCGCGGCCGTTGCCTGGGCGCGACGCGTCGCGTGGGCGAAGCCGAAAGCACGGCAGCTTGCCGGCCGGAGTACGGCGTGAGGCGAGGCAGGAAGGCGCAGGAGAGGTAGAGCTTCACGCTGGAGTGCACGCTGGGCTGGGCCGGGCGTCCGTGGCGACGGGCGGACCGGGCGGTCGTTGTTGGCGTGTGCAAAGACCGGCGAGAGGAGGAGCGGCAGCTCCGCGGTGCTCGGTGAGAGGAGAGGGAGGAAGGGTGAGGGTGGCGGCGCTGGAAGGGAAGAAGGCGAGGGCAGCGGCCGTGCGGCTCTTATACGACGTGGGCTAGGGCTACGAGGGGTGCCGGGGCATCCTCGGTGTTCGTGCCTCGCTGGACACGCGGCGCCCATCCCGTGGGCACGGACGTCGAGCGGAGTACGAGGCTCCCCGCCTGGGGCGGGGCGGCCTCCCTGGGGAGCAGCACGCGGCTCCCTTCACCTAGGGTTAGGAAGGGCGCGGCGGCTAGCGGGCCTTGGGCCAAGAGGTGCGAGTGGGCCTCGGGAGTGGGGGGAGGAGGGAGGAGTGAGGCCGAGCCGGGTGGGCCCAAGCCGGGCCGGAGAGGGAGGAAGGGTTTCTTTTTTTCCCCTTTTCTATTTTTGTGATGGTTTTGCTATTTTGCCAAAGTGATTAGTGAAGGTTTCAAGTAGGATTTGGGAGGGATGTAGGAGGAGAGAAACTAGAGTGGCTTACCGAGATAAAAGGGGAAGGGACCCTTCCTTTAGTTGACTCAAGGAGGTTCGAGTAGGATTCAGAAGGGCTTTTGGAAGGAAATTCAAGGGAGAATGCTACGAATTTGTGTACTCCGATTTCAAACAAAACTCGAGGCAAGAAACCAACTCGAGAATAGGACACACTCCTACAATCAAATCTATATGAATGCATCATTTTGGTAGCAGTTCCTCCTGCGTTTGCCCTAGGTTCAACCTATCAACTACATGATTCATATGATTGCAGGAAAATTTTTACAAAATTCGGATTTTTGGTGTTCTGAAAACACGGGATGTTACACGCCCCCGACGGGAATGCCTACACGAGGCTCCCATTCGTACCAAAGCGTCAAGATAACCAGCACCGTTCTGTCGAGGCGGAGGCGTGGGGGTAACGAAATACCCTGGGGTTACTTGGAGGCCCCGTCTCCTACCGCCGAAGATGATATGGTGCACCCCCGTGACCGCTACGGAACTGTGCGGCGCTGTTGTCTGACTTGAGGGGAATCTGCACGGCATGTCCTGGCCCCGTCCGCTGGGACAGGGTCGGACTCCGACCCCCCGCGATGGGTAGGGGTCGGGCGAATCGGAGTTTGTCCGGGGGGTCGATCCCCCGGCGGTCGCTTCTACCCCACGGGCTCTAGGTGGATTTGATGAGTTGCTTGTTGGGCCAGGAGCACTCCGGACCTCACACCGTGGGCTGGGCCGCGAGCGCCTCGATCCTGGCGTGGTGATTTTGTTTTTGAAAGTCGCTTAATCCCGGTCCTTAGAGGGCCGTGGTTTTGACCCTCGACAGTAGCCCCCGAGCATGGAGTGGGACTGGGTGTTCCTCTCCATGCTAGACCTATTTTGCCAAGGGAAACACAGAGAGTTCTTCTGAATATTTTTCCTCCAGGTGGGTGCGCGAGCGCACCTCGGCCGGTAGCCCCCCGAGCCTTCTGCGGGGAGTGGTACACTTGTGCAGGCTCGTAAAGCATAGTCGTGTTTCTTCTCCCCGTGTGGGTGCGCCTTGAACGCACCCCCCGGGTGTAACCCCGAGCCTTCTGCAGAGTGGTACACTCATGCGAGAGGCTCAAGCCTGTCGTGTAGTCGTGACGCATTTGGTGACGTAAGGCGAACAAAGACCGTATTGCACGGATGCGACTCTCCGTTTTATCGTGAGGGCATTATAGTCTTTGCTCCCGCCCCTTTTCGACGCCCGAGACGAGAGTGTCGAGAGGCTTCGTGGCCCCAGTGTTAATGCCGCCTCGGGGCGCTCGACGCGGCGGTTCGATTCCCTCCACGACGCAGCGCGACGCCACGATCGCAATAATGGCGGCGTGGAACGCCAAGAGGTGTTTTTTCAGATCCACATGGGCGTCGGCCATCTATTTAAGGAGGGCGTGGCGTGGTGGACGGATCCAATCCTCTCTCCACCCTCCTCCGCACCCCACCATCTAGTACTTCTCTCCTTCTTCCTCCGGCCGCCGTCGCCGCTAAGAAAGCAAGAGAGATGGACCGTGGGAAAGCCCTAAGCGGAGGGGGGGGCTCGTCGGAGGAGCCCCAGCGTGGCCGCCGCCCGCATTCTGGGTGAGTGCGATGCTTGTGGTGGAGAAGAGGGTTTTTCTTTGATCTCGGTCTTCGCGATGGAGAAGGGTTTTCTTATCTTTTGCGAATGGTGGTCCTTGCGGGGGTGATCTCCCGGCGTGCCGGCTCCCCGCCGCCTCCCAGCGGCCCGGCGATGCCGCGGGGCCCGACCAAAGTGCCGGGGCAGCCTTGAGCAGTCCGCGGGCGAGCTTCATGCTCGTCTCTCCCTTTGTCCTCGTCGCGCCGACCAGCCTTGGAGGAGGAGGCGAGGAGGCGCCAACCTAGAGGAGGCGGACCCAGCGCGTGGCGGTGCTCACACGGCCGAGCTCCAGGTCATGCGCCCGGCGGCCGAGGCCATCGTGGGCCCACGTCCCGTCCCCGGCGCCAACCGCGGGAGCAGCTGAGCCGTGTGCTCGGCCGCGTCCGCGATGTGACGCCGCATGGCCTCCGCTGGCCGGGCGATAAGCGCACCGCCGCTCCCCGTCGACCTCGGGGCTACATCGAGCTCCCGAGGGCGAGAGCCTCGGGGACCTGGAGCACCCGGTGTGCCAAGACGAGGGGCGTCGCCGACGCTGTCGCGGAGGTGGTGACGGCGGAGGAGGTGATCCACGATGCTCCCTAAGGCGCCGTGGGGTCTTCCCGGTCGGCGTGGCTCCGCCATGACGTCCCACCGGTCTGGCGTTCTCTGGGTTGATCTCCATTGTCTTCTTGGAGGTCATGTACCCAGACGCGCAGGACGGGTGGGCGCCTGCGCCTTCATGATCCTTTCCATGTTGGCGCCGGCGATGGTCGTGCGCGTAGGGTAGTCATGCCGTGGGCTTTTGTTCGACGCCGCTGGGACGGCTTTTTGTTTTTAGGTTCGCCTTCGAGGCATTATCTCAGTCTGTAATCAGTAGCTTAATGAACAAGTGCTCACTCTCAATCATCTGTCAAAGTTTGTTTTCGTTGTCTTTGACCTGGGTGGTGTTCGAGCCACGGGAACGGTTGATCGGGCGGACCCATTTTCGTTGGGGTTTTCTTGTTCTTCAGCAAACAGTAGAACCGTACTTGGTTAGGGTTTTCTTCGCCGAGGGTCTGGAAACGGACAAAGATGTCACATCAAACCCAGTCGGCCCTGGCTTCATGATTACGGCCTCCGCCGTAGGCCTGTGTCGTAGGCGCGCCGCCCCGTTCCCTCAGTAGTCAACGCGGGACCCGAGGTTATCCGATGGGTCACTCCGGGGCGGACGCCACAGTAACCCCGATGGGACGGGACGGAACCGTCAGCACGCGCGGGTTGATGGCTGCACGCCCCCGAGCGGAGTTAATGCGCTCAGAAGACGGACCCGTGTCTATCTGCCCTCGTGTGGGCCCGGAGCACGTCGCCCACGTCCCCGAGAGCAACGCAACGGGCAGTTGGTTCTTCTTTTAAGGCTTTGAGAGGAAGGAAGAGGGTTTTCCTTAGCCGCAGTGTGCATCTCCGTTTCGCAGCCGAAAAAAAGCCCCGAGTCTTCTCTCTACCTCGCTTGCTTCTTCCGCCGCCGCCGCCCGCGCCGTCTGCGTTCTCACCCTCCCGCGACCCACTTCCCACCTCGATGGCGAGCGGAGGTGTGCTCCCGTGGCCAAGAGCACCCTGACGGCGCCGGAGATGGAGCGCATCGTGGCGAGGGCGTTACCGCCCACGACGGAGGCGGAGGAGTGGATTCTTCCACTTGAGGACGACTCTCCTCGGCCGCCGATGGGATACATTGTCTCCTTCGCGGCTTTTCATGTGCGGGGGCTCGGCGTCCCTGTTCATGACTTCGTTCGCGGGATTCTGCATCACTACGGCGTCGAGCTCCACCATCTGAATCCCAATGGGATTCTGCACATGGCGGTGTTTGTGGCCCTGTGCGAGGGATACCTGGGGATCCCGCCGCACTACGGGCTGTGGAAATTCTTCTTCTCCACGCAGCTGGTGAGGCGGTGGGCGAAGGGGAGGGATGATGTGCCGGAGCTTGACCTCCTCGCGGGGTGTACCGGCATCGCTCCCCGTGGGGAGCGCGCTAAGTTCTACGTGGATGTGAAGACGTCCACGTCGAACCGAGGGTGGCACTCCGGGTGGTTCTACCTCAAGAACTCGGAGGCATCACCGCTCCCCGATTTCTCCGAAGTCTCGTTCCCCGACCGCCCGCTTAAATGGCGCGTTGGGGTGAACGCTGGCGAGATCGAGAGGCTCGAGCATCACCTGGAGGCCATCAGGATTTTGTGGCACGAGGGCCTGACCGGGGCCGATATTGTGGATGCCTGGCTCCGGCGGGGGGTGGCACCGCTGATGTCGCGCCGCCTCCCGCTATGGAGGATGGTGGCCGGCTCCGACCCCACAGTGCACGGTGCTTAGGGAGGGCCGTTTTCGGGCCGCCGCCGCCACCCGCCGCCTCCGAACCTGCTAGCGGCGCCCGAAGAATGCCGCCGGCACGCCCGGTGCCCCCGGAATCGCCGTCTTGCGGACCAGCCCGCGATGAGGCCGACGCCAACGCCGTGATTTTTGTGAGTATTTGGTTGTTCTGTTTTTTGCCTTTTTCTTTCTTTTCTCCCATTTGCCGTTCCTGAAGCGCCTCCACCGCGCCAGCCCCCGTCCCTGCCTTTGAAGGAGGATCTGGTGCCTCTCCCCACGGCGGGCTCAGGCCGGCAAACGTGGCCGCCTCCGAGGCTCACCATGCCGAGAAGGAGAGGAAGAAGGCGAAGCGGGCGGAGAACCGTCTCCGCGAGGAACGCGGCCTGACTCCCCTCACCGACTCGGACGAGGAAGAGCTCTGCGTTCATTCGGACGGGTCCGGCCAGGGCTTCGTCGACCCCTCCCTGGGAGGTGAAAGCAGCGCGCGGGGGCTGCTCAAGGAATCCTATCCTCGCCGAGGAGGGTGGGATGGACGAGGGGATGCCGGGCGCGACCCCTCGAAGTTTGGACGAGATGGCCCACACCATGGGGGGCGTACTCGTGATCGGGTCCCAGTGGTGACCACTCGAGCCGCCGAGCCAAGGCAGCCCGCCGGGCGGGCAGAGTCGGCTCGGCCCGACCTGGCTGGCGTCGACCCCCTTTCCACAGGGGATGTTGGGCCGGCTCGGTCCGACCCTCTCCCTATGGCCCCGTCTGCCGCCGAGGGCGCCGAGGGAGTGGCAACGGACCACGCTTTGAGCGAGGCGGGCTCGGGGCTGGTGCCCTGGCAAGACGTTCGGGGCAAAGGGAAGCGCCCCTGCCCGGATACCGCAGAATCATCGTCGATGGAGCCGGCCTCCAAGATACTGTGCTCCGCACCCCCCGGTATGCTTTTAGTTATTACTCTGTTCACAAGTTAGCTTTTGCTTTTCTGACCTCGACCCTTCCCGCTTTGCCTCAGTCGGATCCGGACCCCTGGGCGCCTCAACGCTCGCGCCCCTAAAGGCGCTGAGGAAGCAGCAGGAGGCGGGTGGTGCCGCGAGTGGGACCCTATCTTCGGGTGGAGGTCTCGCTCCCCTGCACGATGCGGCCCCTTCCCAAGAGGGATCGGGTGACAGCCGCACCGGCGTCGGGGGCCGGAGGAGTCCCGCTTCGACGCAGGGGTTCGCAGGACTAGGGGTCCCGAGGGCTCGAGACCCCGGGTGTCGTGGCTCGGAAAGCGTCGGGGAGGCCCGCTCCTCCCAGGGGGACAGGGCGCACGGCCCTGATGCCGCCACGCCTCCCGTTCCTCCGCAACCTTCAGGTGACGCGCCTCCACCTTCAGGCGCAGGCGGCGCCGTCGGGACAATGACAGGCGGCGTCGGGGCTCCTCACCATTTCTGGGGAGGATCTCGGCTCGAGTTTCCCGACCCGCGCGATCCATCATTGGAGCCTCTGGTGGTTGACGATCGCGCCGAGTGGGAGGTTCTTTCCTCTTTTGAGGCAGCGATGGCAGCCATGAACCAGGACGCCATTGCCATGATGTCCCGGATGGGGCAAATGGCCTCTCTCTACCAGGTACTTCCAGCTCGCGTCCCCTCCTATTTTTACAAATGATGGGATCGGTGACTTACCCTGATGCTGCCGTATGGACAGGCGGCGCTGCGGATGGGCCGGGTGAAGTCTCGTCTCCTGTACGAGCAGCATCCCCGGTGGGAGGAGGCGATGGAGACGATCCGAGACCTCCGCGCCCGTCTGAGGGACGCCGACGACGACATCAAGGATGTGGAGGAGAAGTATATGGGCCTCCTGCGCCGGCAAGAGGTGGATGACGTGGAGGCGAAGCGCATCCAAGAGGAGCTTGAGCAGCGCAACGCCCACGTCCGGGAGTTGCTCGGGGAGGCGGAGCAGGCGCGACGACTCCGGTGGGCGGAGCAAGACCTGGAGCAGAACGTCTTGAGACAGAGCCGCCTCCCGCCGCTGGCGCGACGACAACCCCGCGTCGAGACCGCATCCGCGTAAGCGGAACAAGCCGGGACGAGGTTGCCGCTCTCAAGAGCGAGTTGGAGCGCGACGGCGGGGAAGACGGACGCCGAGAACGCGGCCCACCTGGTGTCCGAGGAGGTGGCTACGCCGCACGTCCACTCAATGAGCAAAGAACAAAAACGCTGGGTCTCGTGCCACCGCCGAGCGCGCCCCCTCGACGGCCTTGGTGTCGACCACACCCCCACGGCTCTCTTTACCCCAAAGTTATCCCTCTTTGCTCCCCGCGAAGTCGGTCATTTGGAGCGCGATGCTCTTCAGACCGGGATCCGGGAGTCATTCGCCATCACCTGCTCCCACTACGGGGAGAGCTTCAATTTTGACGGCGTCAGCGAGGGGTACTTCCCTGAGACTTCGAAGCCGGTGTTGAAGCTTTCCAGCCGCTGGTGGCGAACAGCGCTAATGCTCTTGCCGACCGCCTGGCGAACCCGGTGCTCCTCACGGGAATAAAAAACATTTGCTTGTTTTTTGGTTGTGGGCTTTTGATGCCCAAAGACTTTATCGCTTATGTGTAATAACCGTAATTTACTTGTCTTTGTTTTAGTTTCGAACTATTCCCTTTTTAGATGAAAAAATTTCTTAGAAAGGTCGAATCATTTTCGCATTTGGACACCCGCCGGGTGGCATGCCACGTCCGGTGGAAAGTTATTTCACTTGGGCGACCAAAATCAGCGACTCTCGACCTTCAAGATCTTTTTTCCTAACCTAGGGACGTAGTAAGCCGGCTAATTCTCACGCAGCGACACTCTTTACTTAGAGGCCGTGTTGGGGTCAGACATGGCTAGCCGACCCTCACCTGACTGTATCATTAGCCACCGGGGCGTTAGACAAGGCAGCCAAGACGTTTTTGGGTGCTAGGACCACCTCCTTTCCTATACACAATCCTTTAAGCAAGAGGGCCGGAGCGTGATCCGAAACCGGACAGTTTGCCTTTTCAGACTTTAATAAGAGAAAAACAAACACCGACCCCAAGGGTCGAGACATTGTTTTATGAAAAAGATTTCTCATATTAAACATGCTCAACTGGTTGATAGCAAGAAAAGGTACAAGTACATAGCGAAGTACATAATACGAGTCGAAAAAGAAAAGGAAAAAATAAGCTCTTAAGGATAGAAGCGACGTAACTGCTCGATGTTCCAGGCGTTTTTGACGATTTGCCCCTTATCATCCTTTAGCTTGTACGCCCCCGGTCGGAGAACCTCGGCAATGGTGAAGGGTCCCTCCCATGGTGGCGTTAGCTTGTGACGCCCCTTGGTGTCCTGCCGTACACGTAAGACAAGGTCTCCGACGTTAAACGCTCGACCCCGCACTCGCCGGGCGTGGTGCCGACGTAAGGACTGCAGGTATTTAGCGGAGTGAAGCAACGCGACGTCGCGGGCCTCGTCGAGCTGGTCCATGGCATCTTCCAGGTAGGTCTGATTTACTGGCTCCGTGTAAGCCCTGACCCGTGGGGCCCCGTATTCTAAGTCGGTAGGTAGGACAGCCTCTGCCCCATAGACCATGTAGAAAGGGGTATGCCCCGTTGCTCTACTCGGAGTCGTTCACAGGCTCCACAAAGACCGCCCGGAGTTCGATGAGCCATCGCCGCCATACCGATTGAGACGATTGAAGATCCGAGACTTCAAGCCCTGGAGTATCATGCCGTTGGCTCGCTCCACCTGTCCGTTAGTGTGAGGGTGCGCAACAGACGCCCAACCGACACGGATGTTAAACTCATCACAAAACACCAGGAACTTTTTCCCGGTGAACTGTGTGCCGTTGTCCGTGATGATCGAGTTGGGTATGCCGAAGCGATAGATGATGTCGGTGAAAAATAAAACACTGGGTCGGACTTGATGGTGGCGAGGGGTCGAGCCTCGATCCACTTTGTGAACTTATCAATCGCGACCAGAATGTGAGTGAAGCCCCCGGGTGCCTTGAGGAGAGGTCTGTAACGTCCCGCCTCCTCGAGGCCAGGTCCACTTACATCTGACAGCTTTAATAGGACCAATACTGCCCTCACGCACCAACACCACAGTCTTTTTCTCGCGCACTTTGTCCTCACTCATGCGCACCTAGGAACAAATTCCTTGGCGGTCACCCATCCTCGAAATTACTCCAAGCCAAGCACGCTTAACCTTGTAGTTCTTTCGAGATGAGCTTCCGGAAAAGAAGTTGCAACTTATTGGTATGAGTATCATATTAATCCTATTAAGCCCTGGACCGGGGTGTTACATCCTCACCCCTTAAGCGATCGACGTCCTCGTCGATCACCCCCAAAGCCGAAACCTCCTCCCTTGGCCACGTCCGTGTGTCCAAAGCCGGCGCATGTGCCATGCCGTGTGACCACGACGGATCCACACCCCAGCCATGCGCACCATGCTCTCAGCAAGAATCGCGACACACGCGCTGTGAAACCGCGAGAGTCGCCTCTGATACCATTTGTAACGTCCCCGCCTCCTCGAGGCCGAGCCCGCTTTACACATCGGACAAATTTTAATAGGACCAATATCGCCTCCCACGCACCAACACCAGTCTTTTTCGTGCACTTTGTCCTCACTCATGCGCACCCTGAAACAAATTTCCTGGTCGGTCACCCATCTCGAAATTACTCCAAGCCAAGCACGCTTAACCTTGGAGTTCTTTCGAGATGAGCTTCCTAAAAGAAGTTGCAACTTATTGGTATGAGTATCATATTAATCCTATTAAGCCCTGGACCGGGGTGTTACAAGGTCCTACTAGATCCAGGCCCTAGACCGCGAACGGCCATGTGAGGGGGATCGTCTGCAGGGCTTGCGCTGGCAAGTGTGTCCGCTTGGCGTAATACTGACATCCCTTGCAGGACCGGATGATTTTCGTTGCGTCCGCCACCGCTGTGGGCCCGTAGAAACCTTGGCGATAAGCCTTGGCCACGATCGTCCGTGGCGCGGCGTGATGTCCACAGATGCCTGTGTGGATATCCTCCTGTAGGGCGCGCCCGTGAGCAACGGAATGCATCGGTGAAGGACACCCGAGTGCCCTTTTTATATAGCTCGCCGTCGACGATGACGAATGACTTGGCCGAGCGAGCTAGCCGGGCTTCCGTTCTTCCCCCGTGGGCAAGACTTCTCGAATGAGGCCGAGAGATATGGTGTCCTCAGGTCATCCTCGGACCCGGGGTCTGAAGAGGTCGACCCCCTCCATTTCCGTGACTACGAAAACGGTAGGTTCGGAAGAGGGGTCGTCCCCAGGGGTCGGGCGAACCGCTCCGGGGTCGGAAGAGGTAGGGTCTGCCTACGGGGTCGATCGAGCCGCCTCGGGGTCAGAAGCGGAGTCGGCTCCAACTTTGACCGAGGGCTAGGCAAGATCTCTAGCGAATATTCCGCTAGGAACGTGATCTCGGTTAGAGGCCATTTTAGCCAGAGCGTCGGCCTCCTCGTTGTCCCGTCGAAGGACGTGGCTTAGCTCCAGGCCGTCGAAGCACTCTTCGAGCTTACGCACCTCTAGGCAAGTAGGCTACCATTTTGGGATCGTGACAGCTTGACTCCTTCATGACCTGATCAACGACGAGCTGCGAATCACCTCGGACCTCGAGGCGTTTTATGCCGAGTTCCTTGGCTATGCGCAAGCCGTTCACCAGGGCCTCATATTCCGCAATGTTGTTAGAGGCTTTGAAGTGAAGTCGTAAAGCATACTTCATCTTGACCCCAAGTGGAGAGATAAATACCAGGCCGGCTCCGGCACCGCCTTTCATTAGTGAGCCGTCAAAAAAGAGCTTCCAGCATTCGTGCTGGATGGGAGCCAGGGGTAGCTGGACTTCGGTCCATTCCGCAACGAAGTCGGCCAGAACCTGCGACTTGATCGCTGTGCGAGCCGCATAGGTAATCTCGTAACCCATTAGCTCGAGCGCCCACTTGGCTATCCGACCCGTGGCTTCAGGGTTCTAAACGACCTCTCCTAGAGGAAAAGTCGATACCACGGTGACGGGGTGTGCCTCGAAGTAGTGCTTTAGCTTCGTCTTCGTGATGAGGAGGGCGTATGCCAACTTTTGGATCTGCGGATAGCGTGTCTTCGTGTCGGACAAGACTTCGCTAATGAAATAGACAGGGCGCTGCACTTTCAGAGTGCGTCCCTCTTCGCTTCGCTCTACGACAAACGCGGTGCTTACCACCTGGGTGGTTGCAAAGAATGTCGAAGCAAAGGTTCCTCCTTCGCGGGTGGAGTAAGGATCGGGGACCGGTTAACAGTTCCTTGAGCTTATCTAACACCTCTTGGGCTTCGGTCCCACATGAACTGGTCAGCTTTCTTGAGGAGTCGGTACAGGGGCAGACCCCGCTCACCTAGGTGAACCGACTGAGTGCGGCGAGACACCTCGTGATATGCTGCAACCCCTTGAGGTCCCGAATAGGCTTCATCTCGGTGATAGCCTTGATTTTGTCGGGGTTGGCTTCGATGCCTCATTGCGAAACGATAACCCCAGCAACATCCCTCTTGGCACCCCGAAAACGCATTTCTCAGGGTTGAGTTTGATGTGCTTCTTGTTGAGCCGAGCGAAAGCTAGCTCCAGATCGGCCACGAGATTGCCGGTCTATTTGGACTTGACAACGATGTCGTCCACGCAGACTTCGACGGTCTCTCCGATGTGCTCGCCGAAGACTTTCACCATGCAACGCTGGAAGGTTGCGCCCGCGTTCTTAAGCCCGAATGGCATGGTCACGTAGCAATACGAACCGAACGGGGTGATGAACGAAGTTGCGTGTTGATCGGATTCACGCATCTTGATCTGGTGGTAACCAGAATAGACATCAAGGAAGCATAGGGTCTCGCACCCAGAGGTAGAGTCAACAACCTGATCTATACGCGGTAAAGGAAACGGATCCTTAGGGCACGCTTTGTTGAGACCGGTATAGTCAACACACATTCTCCATTTTCCGCCTTTCTTTTGGACAATGACAGGATTAGCTAACCACTCTGGATGATACACTTCCTTAATGAACCCAAATAGCTAACAATTTTTTAACCTCCTCACCAATTACTCTACGCTTTACCTCATCGAAGCGGCGCAGGCGTTGTTTCACCGGGGCTTGAGTCGGGCTTGATCCATAAGGCGTGCTCGGCGACATCCCTCGGAATGTCGCATATCCGAGGGCCTCGACGCGAAAATGCTTCGAGTTCACATGAGGGAAGTCGACGAGCGCGTCTTCCTATTTGGGGTCGAGCCTGTGCCGATCCGCACCGCCACGCTGGCCGGAGCTGTTGGGGTCGAGGGGCACGAGCTTGGTGTCCCCGTTAGGTGTGAAGGACGCGGTGGCCTTCGCGACGCTCGGCATGTCTTGGTCATCGCCGGTGAGGGTGTTGATGATGTACGGCTCGTGGGAGTTCAAGACCGACTCGCAACGCCGCACCGCCGATGTCGCATTGACAGTACGCTGCGTCTTGCCGCACCGACGAGTGCACGGTGATGATCCCACGCGGCCCGGCATCTTGAGCTTGAGGTAGGTGTAGTTTGGGACGGCCATGAACTTGGTATAGCACGGCCGATCCAACACCGCATGGTAAGAGCCGGGGAAGTTCACCACCTGAAATGTCAACACCTCGGTGTGAAAGTTAGTGTGAGTCCCGAACGTGACGGGCAGTCGATCCGCCTCGACCAAACGGCCTTGGTCCCGGCACAACTCCATGGAACGGTGCTCCTCCAGGGCGGATCTTGGCACTGTTGACCCCCATGGCGTCGATGGTGGTCTGGTAGATGATGTTGAGGCCGCTCCCCCCGTCCATCAGCACCTTGGTGAGGCGCTTGGTGCCAATGATGGGGTCGACGACGAGGGGGTACCGCCCCGGGTTGGGCACGTACTCCGGATGATCAGACTGGTCGAAGGTGATGGGATGTTTTGCCCACTTGGACAGTGCGGGCACGATTGCTTCGACTTGGCAGACCATGCGCTGCTCGAGCTTGCGCTGCCGCCTCGTGGCGTAGTAGTCTGGTCCTCCGAAGATCATAAGACAGTCGGTGACGTGGGGAAATCCCGACTCCTCCTCTCCCTACTCATCGTTCTGGGAAGGTGAGCCAGCTTTCCTCTTCGCCTTCGGCTTGCCCTTCTCTGCCCCAAAGAACTTGGGGATGAGGCGACACTCACGGAGAGTGTGTTTCACCACACCCTCATGATGAGGGCACGGCCGGTCCAGCTTCTTCTCCAAATAGTCGGTTGGCGGCTTCGCCGGCGCCTTCTTCTTCCCCTTCGTGTCGACTGCAGCAACGAGCTCGCTGTCGTTCGACCGACGCCCCTTGCGGCCTTTCTTTTTCTTCTGGCCTTTGCGGTCGAAGGGGTCGTCGTCACCCTCCTCCTCTCGCTTGGCCTTGCCGCGGGAGTTGAAGATTGCACCCACTGCGTCCTCCCCTGACGCAAAGCTGGTTGCTACGTCGAGGAGTTCCTTGGTGGTACGAGGAGGGCGGCGCCCTAGCTCGTGCACCAAGGTCTTGCAGGAGGTGCCGGAGATGAAGGCCCCAATCACGTCGGCGTCGGTGACGTGAGAGAGGCTCGTGCACTGCTTGGAGAAGTGCTTGATGTAGTCGCTACAGGGACTCGTCCCGGCTTCGCCGCCAAGAATGCGAAATCCTGGGGTTCCTGTGGCGCGAATACGTGCCCTGGAAGTTACCGACGAAGATGTCGACGAGATTCGCCCAACTGTTTATACACCCCTCGGGGAGGTGCTCTAGCCAAGTCCGCGCAGAGTCAGCTAGATATAGAGGGAGATTCCATATGATGTACTCGTGGTCGGCTCCCCCCGCCTCGCATGCAAGGCGGTAGTCTTCCAGTCACGTGCCGGGGTTCGTCTCCCCGCGGTACTTGGTGATGGTGGTTGGCGCACGGAAACGTCACGAGAAGGGCGAGCGAAGAATATGTCGCCCGAACGCCGATGGCCCTGGGGGAGGCGGGCTCCGCCCCCTGTCCTCCTCAGGGTCGAAGCGCCCCCCGACGTGGGGCTGTACCCCCGTGCTCGGGCGAGGATGACTCGAGCGTCCCCCGACAGGTCCGACGCTGCCCCGCACCGGGCGGCAGGCTGCTCAGAGGGCGCCCGAGCTGGTTGGTGCACGGATGGCTCCCGGTCTCGGCGACCGTCCGCCGTACGGCGGCCGGGGATGCTTCTCGACGCCGCGATCGTGAGCTTTCTGTCTGCAGCGCGGCCCCCGATCTAGCAATCGCCGGAATCCCGCTGAGTTTCTCCACTCAGCCGGGCGTCGTTGAGGTGGCAGCCGCTGGAGCGAGCCGCCGCCGCCCGCGACGCCACTTCGCGCGGAAGGCGTGGGAGGACCGCTCGTCGTCCTCGAGGGGATCCGCCGCTGGACGCCACGCCATGCCTCGTGCCCGCCCGCCTCGGCCAGGGGTGGAGCCGCTCCCCGATGGTGCTCGTGGGTCGCGGCCAGCCTTTGCGCCGCCGCCGCCGTGGTCGGCGTTGCGCACGGGCCGCCGCCGCTCGTCGGAGCCGCCGGAATGTGAGGTTGGTGGAGTGTGCGATGGTCGTGGCGATGGCGCCCGCCGAGGGCCGGGTTGAGCATGCTCGCCTCCTCGGGGGGCGACATCGTCGACGACCCTTAGGAGTTTCGCCATGAAGCACTCCCAAACGGGTCGGCCGGAGCTGTCGCCGCCGCCCGAGCCGGTGTAGCCGCCGAGTCCGGCATGAACATAGGCCCGGCGTAGGGCCGCTCGCCGCCAAATCGTCATCGCTTTGAGTCGATACTCGCCGAAATCCGGCATGAAGATGGGCTCGACGAGTGGCCCCGGCCGCCGCCACGAGCTCGACATCCTCGGGGGTAGGCGTAATCCCCCTCAGGATGAGATGCGCCATGGTGGTTATGGCGTTGTGGTACCCAAACGGGGCCGACTCGGATGCCTGCTGGATGAGGACCGTCCGAGGGATAGGATCTCCCCCCGTGAGGTACTCCATGGTAGCCTCGTACCAGTACGAGAGTAGGAAAACCTCCTTGAAACTGGGGTAAGGCCCTATATAGGGCAAGAGCCGCCGATCCAGCCCCGTGAGCTCCCGCACGTCCGAAGCCTCGATGAAGCCGCTGTGGACGCTGGGGGCCCCCGATGTGTGTCTCGTGCCGCTGCCGGGGGGAGCGGCCAAGGCCGCTCGGGCCTGCGGTCAACCGGCGGCGTCGCCGGCCGGAGACTCACGCTGCCCATAGCGACCGCAAGGTCGCCGATCGCAGTCGGGGTCGGCCTACGGCTCGCGCCGTTAGCCCGTGGTTCCCGTGACGGCAGTGGTTGATGCCGTTGGCGCTAGGGAGAGCAACCGGCGGCTCGGGAGCCAGCCAAGTCACTCCGTCCTCCCCTAACGACAAAATCTAGCTCCCTAAAACGGATTTGGGCGCCGGAACGAGGTTGAGACGATGCATGGCCATCTCGAGGTTGATGGAATCGTCGAAGTGCCCTTGCCCCCCCTACCGGGCGCGCCAACCGTTTGCGGTGTTGAGAATGGACACCAACGAGTAATCGAAAGAGAGCACACTTATCCTCGAGATGGTTTCCCGAGTGGACACGATGATGTATACTGGTTCGGGCAATTTACCCTATGTCCAGTGAGAGCGGAGTCGTGTTACTCAGGAGCTTGTATGGGGCAGTACAAGAGGGGTCGAGAGAGGGTTGAGCTCCCAAGTCTCGGAGTGAAATCTATATTCGTGGTGGTTGTATCGTATGTGTAGTGTGAATCGGGTGGTGAACACCCGTGCTCAGGGGCCCAAGTCCTCCCTTTTATAGTTCAAGGGGAGGCTCACGGAAAAAGGGCATGAGCGTGTAGTAAGCGTGGAGGCATGGCCTACAAGGGTTGGGACATTCTTGGAGGCACCGCGATACCGTAGCGGGCACGCCATCGCCCCTCCTCTTGGCCTTGTAGCCCTTTCGTGTAAGGGGCTATACCTGAACGGAGTTGTGCAGCTTGGTTGGATCGTGGGTAGTTCGGGTCAAATGTTGGCCTACAGGAGCCACCAGAGTTGCCAAAGTGCGGGGTTGATTCCCCGACACGCCCGGGTTTGCTTGGTGGAAAGCGGTTCGGCTCGGCCGCCGTTCGGTACGCTGGCCACGGTGTCGGTACGAGCATCCTCCTTTCCCCCGTGCTGGTCGGGCGGGATGTCGAGGTGGTGGGGCCCGGCGCCCCGACGGGAATGCCTACACGAGGCTCCCATTCGTACCAAGGCAGTACAGTAACCAGCACCGTTCCTGTCAGAGCGGAGGCGTGGGGGTAACGAAATACCCTGGGGTTACTTGGAGGCCCCGTCTCCTACCGCCGAAGATGATATGGTGCACCCCCGTGACCGCTACGGAACCGGCGGGCGTGTTGTCTGACTTGAGGGGAATCTGCACGGCGTGTCCTGGCCCCGTCCGCTGGGACAGGGTCGGACTCCGACCCCCCCGCGATGGGTAGGGGTCGGGCGAATCGGAGTTTGTCCGGGGGGTCGATCCCCCGGCGGTCGCTTCTACCCCGCGGGCTCTGGGTGGATTTGATGAGTTGCTTGTTGGGCCAGGAGCGCTCCGGACCTCACACCATGGGCTGGGCCACGAGCGCCTCGACCCTGGCGTGGTGATTTTGTTTTTGAAAGTCGCTTAATCCCGGTCCTTAGAGGGCCGTGGTTTTGACCCTCGACACATGGGATCCCCCTAACTCCGGCTGCCGCTACCGGCCTCGGATGCTTTGCAAGGATGGCCCCCAGCTTGCGCGGGGCCAGCCGTATGAGGCCGTCCAAGCTGCCCCCGACTGCGCTACCCCGAGGTGGTCAAAAACCCTTAGATGGGCCAGCCCACGAACCCCCGGACCAGAACGGGCCGCCGCCTAGGCTCCTTCATGGAGAAGGAAGCCCCGTTGTGTCCCGTCGTGTGGCACGGGCGCCAGCGCCTTTTCAGCGGCCTGCGCGGGATGTGGAGCACCGCGCAAGAGGTGGCGGGCCCCACTTTTCCCCGCCGGGCGCTTGCCGCGGCGTGCGCGCCTCGTGGGTCGCACGGGGATGTGATGTGCGGCGCCAGGTTTCCCGGGCCGTGGCCACGCTACAGCGGTGGTAGGGCCCTGCCCGTGACCCGGATCTCTTGTGGGGGCGCGCCGTGCAACGCAGGCGGTGCGCGCCGCCCGTGTGGCTGCGGCCGCCCATGCGCCGGGCGCTTCCGGGCCGCGCAGTGTGTATCAAGTAGGCGTATCGGAGGCCGATACGCATTTAATGCGAAGAGGGGGAAGGACGGGGCGCGTCGGGTATAAAAGTACCGGGGCGGCCGCTGGCCCTCCTCCCACGCTTTGCCGCGACTTTGCCTTCGCCTCCGCTTCCAGAGAGAGAACTTGGGCTTCACCGGAGAGGGGAGAGAGAGAGCCTCCCACGCCGCTTTCCTCCTCGATCCTGCTTTTCCAATGGCGCCCAAGGCCGACGCCGTTGGTGTAACGGATCAAGGAGTCGTGCCTGCGGACGGAGGCGGAGTTGGTGGCGCCGGTAGAGAAGGGGCTCTGGGCGTTCGGACCGACTTCCAGCGGCCGGAGGGGATCGTGCCGCCGCGGACCATCGGAGTACCCGCACCCTCCGCCGGGTAATGCCGTGAGCTTCACGCCGCTCCACGAACGCTGATTTGGGATGCCGGTGGGGCGCTTCTGCGTGGCGCCTCCCCGAGCACTATGGCTTGAGCTCCACAACCTCGCCTCAACCGCATCACCCACGTGGCCGTTTCGTAGCGTTGTGCGAGGGCTACCTTGGCATCGACGCCCACCGGGATCCGTGGGTCGTACTTCTTCGAGGCGACTTATTCTTGAAGTCTTCGCGGGGCGAGAAGGGAAGGGAAAAGAGAAGGAGGAGCCGGGGAGACGGTTGGGTCGCCTCCGGGCGGCAGCTGCACGTTGCAAATACAAGGGGTCCAGCACCACGGGACTACATCCCTGAAACCCCGCCTCTCGAACCACGGGCACAAAGCAAGTGGTTCTACCTCAGAACACCACGACCACCCGCCCGCCTACACCGAAAGGTGTTCGACTCGAGCCGCCATCGTGGCGGAAGGAGCTATCGCCGAGAGGGTGACCCCGCCGAGGAGGGTGTTCTCCGCCTTGGCGCGCCTAACCAAAGCGGGGCTGGACGCCTCGGCGGTGATCGCCGGCTTCCACAAGCGGCGAGTGCTGCCGCTCATGCATCGGCAGTACGCGCTGTACGACATGCGGCCCAGCAACGCCTGGGAGGGCACCCGGATGGCGGCCGAGGACCTGGGCTACGCCGAGGTCCTCGACCGACGGCAGGCGTGCGCGGCCGGTGGAGAACTCGCAGCCGCTCAAGATCGTCATGCGCCCGAAGAAGGGGTACATCGGGCCGTAAGGCTCATCCTTCCGCTCCGGCGCGCGTGCTTCATTCTTTTCCTCCTTCGCAGCGCTAATCCCCGCCATCGCGCTTTTGGGCTTTCGAGAAGCCGAGGGCGTCGAAGCCCCCCGATCGCCCCGAGAAGAAGGCCACCGCTGATCGCTGAGGCGAAGAAGAAGGGAGAAGGAGAGCACCACGGCGCTGCAACGCCTCGTAAGCAAAAAGGGAGAAGGGATGACCTGCCCGGCGGCGACGGGCGCCAGAGCGGAGAACCCCCGGAGGAGACGCCGCCGACACCACCGAAAGTATGGTGACGACGGCGACGCATTTACGACGGCGACGGTAGGCGGAGGGACGAGGATGAGCCGAGCCGAGCCGCGGGCCGGATCCCCCGGGTGGCGCCAGCGCCCAGCGGGCGGTAGCACGCCGACGGCGCAGAGCCCGGAGGGCCGCCGGGAGAGGCTCGCCTCCGGCTGGGCCGCTGACTTGGGGCCGCGACGCCCCTAGCGCCGAGCGCCCCCGGAGGGGAGGCGCGACGCCGAGGGGGCTGAGGTCGCCGAGCCTTCCCTGCCGAGGTCCGTCCCGCAGCAGCCCGTGTCGGGCGGGAGCGGGCCGAGGCCGCAGCAGACGCCCTAGAGAGGGCGCGGTCGGCGGGGCGCCCGAGGCTCCTACCCCTAGGGGAACCCGGTCCGACGCCAAGATTAAAGTGCGCTGGTAAGTTGCGCCGCGCCTTTGTAGTTGATTCCGGTGTTCGCCTCTTTTCCACCTGCCGACTTCTGTCCCCTGGCCCCATCCGTAGCTTGAAGCGCACGGCCAAGCGGTGGATGCGGCACCCCTTGCCCCCCCTGGAAGCGCCAAAAAGCGGGGGCGAGGAGCGTGAGCCTTGGTTCCGCCGGGCCGGCGGCAGCCGGGACCGAGGAGGGAGAAGGCCGCCGAGGTGCCGCCATGGAGCGCCCACGGCGATGGAGGTGGAGGCAGCACAGCGCCCCGGTGTGACCGGCGAGACCGTGGCGCCTCGGTCGGCGGGGCCGACCCGCGGGTGACGCCGCACGGGCGGAGGCACCCGGCGAGGAGGACGGTGGTGATCCCCGCCGTGTCGGCCGGGTGGAATCTCGGTGTCGCCCGAGGGATGGTGGAGGAGCCTGTCGGAGTTGCCGCCACCGCAAGATCGAACAGCGCCGCCCCGCCATCGCGCCATTGTGCTCGGCTGAGGCTACGGATGCCTCGCCGCCATGAGGAGGTCGCCGAGGCACGATGGAGGAGGCGCCTCGTTGGGGACGCCGCAGCCACGAGCGAGCGCCGGTAAGCTGCCCGCCGCTGAGCCGCCGAGGCGGGGGGTCGGTCGCCCCAAATGGGGCCGAGGACGCCATGAAGTACCGTGATGGCGGACCGGCTCGCCGGCGGCAGAGAGCACCGCACTCCTGAGGGGCGCGAGGTCTTCACGCCGGACGACGCCCAGAAAAAGATTGGTGGGTGAGAGGATGCGTGCGCCGACCGATACGAAGAGGCTGCCTGCACCATCGTGTTCTGGCTGAGCACCTGAGCTCCCCCAACTTCGGTATGCGATATCCGCGGCCCCTATTCTTCTAGAGGCTTTTTCTCCGGGCCGGGCCGACCGGGCCGGGTGCCTCATGTCGCAGATCTCGTGAGGACGCCGAGCGGGAAGTCGGGTTCCTCCGAAGCGTCGGTCGGCCTCCACGACGAACTCGTTCGTTAGAAGGGTCTCATCGCCACGGACGACGTCCGTGTCGGATAAGGACGCCGAGCTCGAGAAGCTCCGCCTTCGCCTCCGGGAGCCGCGGGCCGAGGCGTCGGCGGCTCGCGAGGACACCGCCCTCGCCGTGGAGATCGCCCTGGGCCACGCCACGAGCCTTGACCAGCTCCGAGCCGAAAGGAGGTGATGCTTGCCGAGGCCTCGCGCTCGGGCGGACTCCATCGAGTCCCTCGCGGAGAAACCGAGGCCTCGAGGCCGAAAGCACGCCGCCCCGGCCGGGTGAGTACTCCAAGCCGAAAGACGCGGTCATGCGGGGGATCTCCGACAACGAGACCCCCTCCGTGGCCGCTTGCGGGGTAAGCATCGTGGATCGTCCCTCATGCTTGTCTTTGCGTTGTCTCGAGAGTTTCATTCTCGGGTTATTGCAAGCTTGCAGGGCGGGGGTGACGGAGCCGAGGAAAACCTCACCGCTGCCGCAGCCGCCACGACCGCAAGTGGTGAGCTCAACGCCTTGACGCACGAGGCCACGGCCGCCTCGTGGCCGCGGTGGAGGCGGAGGCGGCCGGGCAAAGAACTTGGCGGCGCGCTGCTCGCCACGGTGCCGCCGCCGATGGAGACGGAGACGCCGAGGCCTCCGGGCTGGCGTGTCACATACGCCAAGGCCGACGACGATGTCCCACTACCGGCTCGACCTTCCTCGCATCGCCGAGGGACTTGTTGTGACGAGGAGGAGATGGGACACGAGAGCGAAGTGCTTGCCCAACTCGCCGAGGAGGCCGAGGTGAGCGGGGCCTCGCGCTAGCGACCTCCGCGCCCGCCGCTGCCTCCACCCCTCCGAGGAAGTCGGGCACGCCGCGCCGCGGATGTCGAGATCGCGGCCGGGGCCATGGGTATTGACGCCGTGGCCCCCCGGGGCCGTAGCCGCCGAGGCCGCGGACGCCGGCGCCGGAGACACCGAGACCGTGGTCGCCGCAGCCCCGAGGTTCCGAGGTCGTGGACGCCGCCGCCGGGGACGCTGGCGCCCGGCGCCCCCAAGAGACTAGGCTAGCCGGGCGCGAGTGCCCATGTAAAACGTAAACTTACGTTGGTTTGAGTTTATGAAACATTTTGTGTAAATCGGCCCGCCGAGGCCTTATGCTTTTTATGCTAGCTTTTTTCGTTATCTTCACGTTTCCCTTCCTTTTGTACTTGTTACTTAGTCATGCGAGGAAGCTTTGCGCCGAGGGTCGCTCTTTAACCGAAGGTAAGGACTGCGTGAATAATTGTCACGGCCCCGTTACCTTTTCGTAATGAGCGAATCCCCGCGGGCGCTTGAAGTCATCCTTTGGTGAGGGCGGCGAAATGGAGGCACCGTAGCACTCGGGCGTGGCGGCCTCGCGGCTCGGCCATCCTCGGCCTCGGGATGATATCAGCCGTGCCTTTTTCCTAAGTATGCGAAACCTTCGGGGAGCGTAGAGTTTACGAAAAATAGCCGAGAAAACAAAAAAAGATTTTTGAGGGTGCTTTCCGGAGGGGGTTCCCCCCTTTCTAGCCCTGGGAGGAGGCTTGGTTTTGGTGAGCCAAAACCAAGTCTCACCGAGTCCTATCGAGGACGTAATGCTTTGTGACTTGGGTGAAGGCTTGTGGCGTCCTCTGTTGTCTGGCGGAGACGGCACCGTGTCGCCTTCCTTGAGATCTCGGTCCGGACTCGTCGGGCCGTGGTAGCGTCGGAGGGATCGGCCGGTATCTCGCCGAGTGTAGGAGGGCGGCGTCCCCCGGCTTCCTCGAGCATGTCTAGCGAATCCTCCCGAGCCGTTTGGTTGCGGGCCTCGTCGTTGGCCTTGAGCCTCGGGGATCCGAACTCCAAGTCGGTAGGCAGGATGGCTTCGGCGCCGTACACCAAGAAGAAGGGCGTAAACCCCGTAGCCCGGCTCGTCGTCGTCCTGAGGCTCCAGAGGACCGAGGGCAGTTCGTCGAGCCATCTTTTGCCAAACTTGTCGAGCTTGTTGAAGATCCGAGGCTTGAGTCCTTGCAGTATCATCCCGTTGGCCCGCTCCACTTGCCCATTCGTGCAGGGGTGTGCGATCGAGGACCGACGATGCGTATCTCCGTGCTCATCACAAAAGTCTCAAACTTCGCCCCGGAACCGGGTGCCATGGTCGGTGATGATAGAGTTTGGGACTCCAAAACGGTGGATGATGTCGGTGAAGAAAAGCACCGCTGCTCGGACCGGATGTTGGTGACGGGCGCGCCTCGATCCACTTGGAGAACTTGTCGATGGCGACAAGCAGATGAGTGAAGCCCCCGGGCGCCTTCTTGAGGGGTCCCATCAGGTCCAAACCCCATACGGCGAAAGGCCATGTGATTGGGATGGTCTGGAGTGCCTGAGCCGGCAGGTGCGTTTGACGAGTGTTGTATTGGCACCCTTCGCAGGTGCATACCACCTCGGTGGCGTCGGCGGCCGTGGTCGGCCAATAGAACCCCGTTCGGAAAAGCGCCGCCGACGAGGGAGGCAAGCGGCGTGGTGACCGCACACGCCTCTGGGCGTGGATCTTGCGGACTAGGGCGAGGCCCTCCTCGACCGTGATGCATCGCTTGCGGGGACCCCAGGGGCTTAAACTTGTAGAGCTCGTCCTCGATAACGACGAAGGACTTCGCTCTTCTTGCGATGCGCCTGGCTTGGTTGAAGTCCTCGGGGAGGATTCCTCGGGACGATCCGGTCGAGGTATGGCTTTCTCGATCGACTTGGGGTCGGCTTCTGGGTCCTTCTCGTCGATCTTCATGACCTCGGGATTCGACGCCGAGGGGCGCCTCGGAGGCGAGGGGCCTCGACGCAGCAGAGGGGCCTCGGCGGTAGAAGGGCCTCGGCCCCCGAAGGGGGCCTCGGGCGTCATCCCGGCCCCGAGGGGGGGTCGGGCGATCCTCGAGGCCTCCTCCCGTCCGCCGAGAGTGACGGAGGGAGCCGCGAGGTCTTTGGTGAAGACATCGGGGGGAACCGGGGCTCTTCCAGCGGTGATCTTGGCGAGCTCGTCGGCGGCCTCGTTATGCCTCCGAACGACGTGGTTGAGCTCGAGGCCGTCGAACTTGTCCTCCTGTGGCGCACACCGCCTTTGCAAGACGCAGCCCATCTTGGGGTCGCGGGCGCCTTGAGTCCTTCATGACCTGGTCGATGACGAGCTGTGAGTCCCCTCGGACGTTGAGGCGCTTGATGCCGAGCTCGACGGTGATCTTCAGCCCGTTGAGAAGGCCCTCGTACTCTGCCATATTGTTCGACGCTGGGAAGTGGAGGCGGATTACGTACCGCATATGCACCCCGAGGGAGAGACGAAGAGGAGGCCGGCGCCGGCTCCGGTCTTCATCAAGGACCCGTCGAAGTACATTGTCCAAAGATTCCGCTGAAGGCGAGGCGGCGGGGGTGGGTGTCGGTCCATTCCGTGAGGAAGTCCGCCAAGACTTGGGATTTGATGGCTTTCCTCGGCGGCGTAGAGAGGGTCTCCCCATGAGCTCGACGGACCACTTGGCGACCCGCCCCGAGACCTCCCGGTTCTGGAGGATCTCTCCTAACGGGAAGGAGGAGACCACCGTCATGGGGTGGGCGTCAAAATAGTGTCGGAGCTTGCGCCGAGTCAGGACCACCGCGTAGAGCAGCTTTTAGATCTGCGGCTAGCGAATCTCGATCTCGGACAGTACTTCACTGATGAAGTAGACCGGCCTTTGAACCGGTAAAGCGTGGCCCTCCTCCTGCCTCTCGACGACGATGGCCGCTACCGACCACAGGGGTGGTCGCGCGGCGACGCATGGAGGAGAGGCTCGCCTTCGATTTGGCGGGACTAGTATCGGGGCCGGTGAGGGCAGCCTTGAGCTTGTCGAGGGCCTCCTGGGCCTCGGAGGTCCAGGAGAAGCGCTCGGATTTTCTCAGGAGGCGGTACAGGGGCAAGCCCTTCTCGTCGAGCCGTGAGATGAAGCGGCTGAGAGCCACAAGACAGCCCATGACCCGCTGTACGCCCTTCAAATCTTTGATCGGCCCCATGCTCGTCACCGCAGTCACCTTCTCCGGGTTGGGCTCGATGCCACGTTTGGAGACGATGAATCCCAAAAGCATGCCTCAGGGGACCCTGAAGACGCACTTCTCAGGGTTGAGCTTAACGCTCTTGGCATTAAGACACTGAAAAGCGATCTTGAGGTCGGAGATAAGGTCGTCAACCCTCTTGGTTTTGACCACGATGTCATCGACGTAGGCTTCTACGGTTTCACCGATGTGGTCGCCGAAAACGCCCTGCATGCACCGCTGGTACGTGGCCCCTGCGTTCCGGAGCCCGAAGGGCATCGTTACGTAGCAGTACATGCCGAACGGGGTGATGAAAGATGTCGTGAGCTGGTCGGATTCCTTCATCTTTATTTGGTGGTAGCCGGAATAAGCATCAAGGAAGGATAAGAGCTCACACCCCGAGGTGGAGTCGACTATCTGGTCAATACGTGGTAAAGGAAAAGGGACTTTTGGACATGCTTTATTCAAACTAGTATAGTCTACACACATCCTCCATTTCTCACTCTTCTTCCTAACCAGTATAGGATTAGATAACCACTCGGGGTGGAACACCTCCTTGATGAATCCGGCCGCCAAAAGCTTGTTCACCTCCTCGCCGATGGCCCTACGCTTTTCCTCGTCGAATCGGCGCAGGCGCTGCTTCACCGGTCTGGACCTGGCCCGGATATCAAGGGAGTGCTCAGCGACATCCCTTGGAATGCCCGGCATGTCCGAAGGACTCCACGCGAAGATGTCGATATTCACGCGGAGAAAGTCGACGAGCATGGCTTCCTATTTAGGGTCGAGGAAGTCGCAGATCTTCACCGTCTTGCCGGACGAGGTGGAGGGGTCAAGCGGGACCTCCCTCACCCCATCGGACGGCTCGAAGGTGCCGGCGTGGCGCTTGGAGTCGAGGGCCTCGGAGACGGCCAAGGCCTCGGCGTGTTCGATGGCTTCTACGTCGCAGTTGAACGCGTGCTCGTAGGAGGAGCCAACGGTGATGACGCCGTTGGGGCCTGGCATCTTGAGGAGGAGATACGTGTAGTTGGGGACCGCCATGAACTTCGCATACGCGGGACGCCCGAGGATGCCATGGTAGGTTCTCCGGAAGTCGACCACGTCGAAGGTGATGACCTCCTTGCGGTAGTTCGATGGCATCCCAAAAACGACGGGGAGGTCGATCTGCCCGAGGGGCCAGGCTCGCTTGCCTGGCACGATGCCCTGAAAGGGGGAGTTGGAAGGTCGGAGGTGAGGGCGCTCCATCCCCAACAGGCTGAGGGTCTCGGAGTAGAGGATGTTGAGGGCACTGCCGCCATCCATCAGCACCTTGGTGAGCCGAACGTTGCCGACGACGGGATCCACCACGAGCGGGTGTCTCCCAGGGTTCGGTGCGTGGAGCGGGTGGCCGTCGAGGCCATAGGTGATGGCGTCGGCCGACCACGGCAGGTATTGCGGCGTGGCGGGGCGCACCGAGAACACCTCTCGGCGCTCGCGCTTGATCTGGCGCGGGGAGAGGTTCGCCGGGAGACCCCCGATGATCATGAAGACATCGTGGACCTCCGGGAACCCGTCACCCTTGCCTTCATCCTCCTTCTCCTTCTTCTTCTTGTCCTCGGGTGGGGGGAGTTTTTGGTAGAAGCGGCAGGCCAAGTCACACTCCCCCATGGTGTGCTTGACGGAGAACTTGTGGAAGGGGCACGGCTTCTTGAGCATGTCGTTGAACGCCCCGGGCCCCGGGGAGCCTCGGGGTGCCTTGCGGTCGGCCGCTGCGACGAGGTCATCCTCGGAGTCCTCCTCCTTCTTGCCTTGCTTGCCCCTCCGCTTGCCCCTCTTGTTCTTTTTAGGGTTGCGGGCTGCGGCTCCCCCCCCCCCTCGTCCGCTTTGCTTCCCCTTGTTGTTGGCGCCGCGAAAGATGGCCCCCACCGCTTCCTCACCGGAGGCGAAGTTCGTAGCCACCTCAAACAGCTCGTTGGCGGTGGAGGGCATCTTCCGGCCCAGCTCGTGGACCAGCTCCTTGCGGGTTGTCCCGCCTAGGAACGCTACCCGATGATGGCGGTGCCGCCACGTTAGGGCAGCTCGGTGTACTTCTTGGAGAAGCGGCGGATGAAGTCGCGAGTGATTCGTCGGACTTACGGCGGCAGTGCGGAGATCCCGGGGAGTTCCCGGGCGCACGTACGTGCCCAAATTCCCCGAAGACCTTGACCAGGTCGGCCCGGTCGAGATCGTGTGGGCGGGAAGGTGCTCCACCCGGGCTCGGCGTCGCCAGTGGAGAGGAAGGTTGCGGATGATGAGCTTTGTCATCGTCCGCCCGCCCAGCCCCCGAGCCAGGCGGTAGTCGTTGAGCCAAACCTCGGGGTTCGTCTCCCAGTATTTGGTGAGGTTGGCGGGCTGGCGGAAACGAAAAGGGGGAACCGAGTCTTGCGGATCTCCCGCTGAAGGCACGAGGCCCCCGGGGGCCCGTCGTCATGACCCTCGCCATTTGTCGCTGCCGCCCCGCGCGCTGGGCCGGGCGGTCGCGCTCGCCCCGCGCCCTTGCCTCCTTCGCGATGTTGCGCGTCACCGCCGTTGAGGCTGCCACGGTTGTCCCGATGCGCCGCGAGCCGGCCTCCGCGAGGGATCCAGGTGGACTGAGGCCTCGCTCCTCCCGAGGACACCCTCGGGCTCCTCGTCCTTCTGAGCCGGCTGGGCGCGAGGATGAGCTCTCGGCCCGTTGGATCAAGGGGCGGCCTTGATGTAGCCTCGCAGCTCGCCGCGGATGCGGCGCCTCCGTGGAGGGCTCCTGCATTGATCGGAGGAGAAGGGCCGCAGCCGTGACGCTCGGCTCGCACGCCGGAAGACGGAGGATGCTCGCCCCTTCGTCGTTGGCGATCCTCCGTGGACGTCCACGGCCCTGCCCGCTGCGGGAGGCCCCAGGTTGAGCGCCCGCCGCGGTGACCTTGCTCGAACGCTGCGTCTATCTTCTGTCGTAGGCGAAGACGGTCGTGCTCGAGCTTAGCCCCGAGGTCGCAGATCTGCTCGACGGTGTGTCGATGTGGCTCCCGAGGCGTGGCCGCCGGGGCCTCCGCCCTTGGAGTAGTTGCGCGGCGGCGGGTCCGTTCTCCCGTGGACGGGAGGCGCCCGGATCCACTGGGGTCGCAGCCACCGGGCGGGCCTCGCGGTGTGCCTAGGATCACGATCCTGGTCACCGTCGTCACTGTCGCGACTCCCGCTTTGAGGTCTTCAACCTCCACGTGGAAGCACTCGCGCGTCGGGTCATACATGTCGTCCGAAGAGTCGGAGTCGGGGTAGCCGAAGGCGAAGGCGTGCTCGGGATGAACCCCCAGGCTCTGTGTCCTCGAGATAGCGCCGGATCGGGTGGGCGTGGCGTCTTGCCGGAATGGCATTCTTTGCTCCTCCCCGCTGATCAAGTACTCCTCGTGGGCGTGGATGGATCCGTCGGGGATGTCCGTGTCGAGACGCTTCCATGGGGCGCCACGAGCGGCGTGGGCACCTCCGCCTTGAGCTCCCATGGCGGTAGAGACCAACGCCGCCGCTTGTAGCAGCGACATTGGCCAGGCCGAGCGGCTGTCGTGGGCGGCGGCGGTGGTGAAGTCCCCCTACGGGAGGTGTCGCCCACCGCAAATGCCCTTGAGACCTCCTCGGCCTCTTGCTCCGTGGCGGGTCCGCCGTGCGCGGCGGGAGCGAGTACCGCGGTGCCTCCTGCGCCGGGCTGGTGACGGATCCACTGGGGCCTCGTCGAGGGACCCCTGAGCCCCAGTCGGGAGGAGCTCCATGTCGAACTGAACGCTAGTCGACACGAACTCAAGATCCCCGAACCGGATCGGGGTTCCCCGCTCCAAATGGCCGGGAGGAGAAGAGTTGGGGCCGATACACCCCACGCAGTGTCGTCGCGTCTGCTGGCCATCCAGAGGTTTGGCGGGAAGGGAGGCAAAACACGCACAGCTCCCCTACCTGGCGCGCCAATTGTCGGTGCTAGAACTGGTGGTCCTAGCACCAACGAGTGAATTTGTGGTGCGTGCTCCCAACTCCGGATGGTGTGCAAGATGAACACAAGGATTTATACTGGTTCGGGCAAGAGAAGGCCCTACGCCCGGTGGGGGAGAGTTCTTGTATTATCCCGCACCGGCTTGCTCGTAGGTAGGGTGTACAAGCAGTGAGAGAGAGATGGGGTCCCAAGTCTCGTGGTTGATTGAGTGGAGTGCCAATATCGGGCTCGTGTGCCTCTACCGCCTACGGGCCCCTGCCTCCCCCTTTTATAGCCGCAAGGGGGAGGCGAGCCTTACAAGGAGTGGTTGTGTCGCCGCAAGGTCGTGGGCTTGTCCTCCCCTCGTCCCGAGGCCTCGGAGTGGGCGGGCCGCCCCGGATCGTGACGAGGCAAAGCGACGCCGCCTCCCGGCCCTGTTTGGTCGAATGACTCACGTCCCTCGCCTCGGAGTTGGCGGAGGGTGACGGAGGGATGTCGAGCCCTATAGCTTCTTTGTAGCTTTGACCCGCTTTGAGTCCGAGGCTCGGGGGCCTCGGAGCGTGGCGCCGTACGGGAAGTGGTTGGAACAGCCGCGACTGTCGCCGGCGCATGGTCGCCCATCCCTGGCTCGGAGAACACGGGGTGGACTGTTGGTTGATCCCGGAGGGGGCGCTCCCACTCCCGCATTTTAGATGACGCCGGGCCGTCGTAGCTTTGGCGTGGTGGGAGGCGTCCCGGAGTTCCTGCGATGGGACTGGCGGGGAGGTTAGGCGGCCAGCGCCCTCACGGTGGCGGGCGTGGCCTTCACGCGGGAGGTCGCCGTAAGCATGATCACCGGGCGTGGGTCGTGGCGGGGCGATGCCCATCCCCTGTCGAGGCGTGGGGCGCTCCCGACATGGGATGAGGACGAGCGGTAGTGGATATGCGTCAAATCGGTGGTACGGCTTTGACCTGAAGGAGGCAGGGTGCCCCGTCCGAGCCTTAGCCACCGGGGCTCGGACGGGACGGAGATTAGTGGTTCGTCCGAGGCCCCCCCGCGGTGGGGGGCTCGGGCGAGGCGAGACTTGGCGCTCGTCCGAGGGCCCCGGCGGCGGGGGCTCGGGCGAGGCGGAGGATTGGCGCCGCGCGAGGCCCCCGCAGGATGGGCTCGGATGGGCCGCTGGATATGCACGCACGCCGTGCCACGGGGCGTGGCCCGATGAAGAGCGGCGGCTCGGCCGGGCTGGTTTTGTGTTTGTTGGGCTTTCCTTAAGGGGTCCTTATTTTGGTCCCCGACAAAATGAATGCTGAGTTGACACAGGCAAATCAAACTACTTCTGCAAGGCTTCTGCCTCCAGAAGTAGAAACAAATATTTGCTATGCAGGAACTTCTAACTCTCCAAAATCTGGTGTCAACACAGGTCTATCTTTGATGAGAGAGTCAATGGTTCCAGTGCCACCTCTTTTTCAAATTTCAAGTCCAAATGCATTGTCCTGGATGGCTTAGGTGCAACGACTGCTTATCTGGCAATGAATAATTACCAACATGAGTATCTAGGCGTAGCCACAGGTCTCACTGCGAGCAGGAAGCCAATGCTGAAGGCATGTGCCGCCGCTCGATCTCACCTGCCGACCGTCGGCAACAGCAATTGGAAGCTTAGCCCTCGTCATCTACCAGAGCCTTAATAATCACATAATTTACTAAATTTCATCGAACACATCATTACTCACTTCTCAGTGCACACAGATATTAACTCACATAGTCGCATTTTAGCACCCCACTCCCTTTCAGAACCATTCAACAAAGACACCAACAACACAGATGGGCTCAGTCATAGTGTGCCCTTAATCTATCGAGATTCGGTCATTGATTGGTACACCAACGGACAGAACATCAGAAAATAGTCTTAAGGCTAGAACATTTTAGTCACAAACCACAAAAGGACCACATAGTGTCAGTCTGATAGGTCCATGTCCATCGCTTCTTCATACTTGGTAAGAGTTATAGTATTCATTGGTGCGTCCTCTGAGATGTCCAGCAAAAGACTGACCAATTCCTGGATTTTGACACCTTTTTGTATATGATCTCAGTAGATTTTAGCTTGCAACATTGGATGTGCACCAAGTTCCGGAACCTAGAATGTGTTTTCTTTGATTTGGCTCCCTGTCCTGTCGTCTTCAGCTTGACTCCTTTCCCTCCTGTGGAAGCTTCCGGGAGCTGCTTCCATCCATCATAGGGAATACATAAGTCAAACCGTATCAAGCTAAATTCAGCAAGAGTAGAAGTGGACTGGAAGGAATATTGAATACTCCTACCTCACAAAGCCCGTATAGTGAGATTTTCCAAATTAGGACAGCTCCTCAGAAAATGGCGCAATAACCGGAAGTTGTCACGCAAAATCACATTCATCCAGAAATAAGGTCCTCACGTTTCCAAGCAAAGGAAATTCAAATGGTCCTATAACTGGCTTCACCTGAAACATAGATACAACTTGCTAAATCATCCACAGAAATTACCAGTGTAGAGAATTGCCACAACAAAAGTGAATACATATATTTTGTCTAACTGCATTTGCATGATCTAAGCAGTTAGCACAACTGATGAAAAACTTCACTTTTGGTATTAGGATCATCTCACTAACTCAGCACTAATAAATGGGTGGGGGCAGGCTCAGTGCTTCTTTATATGAGAAGGGGATGAGCAGGGTTCAAAGACATGCGCATAAACAGTGAGAAACATCATGACATCATCCTCTTGAAAAGAAAGTTAAATGACATGCAATACTTCCAGACACTAGGGCCTGCAAGAGGGTTATGTTAAGACCAATTGTTTGGCCTTCTTAATTAAAATCACATAGTTACTAGTGTTACCAACTTACAATTTTACCAGAGTACTACAATAGAAACTGAAGCCAGTTGGTCACAACTCTCAAAATATTACTTAACAAGTTTTAATGCAGGATAAGACATGTAGGGTACATTGATGGTATTTTTCAACTCATGAACCTTGCGGTGAACCTCAGCAAATCTGGTCTGGAAACTGATACAATACTCTCAGTTCCATTGTGAGTAGTTCTGGCTTTTGAGCTTTTCAAAATACATAGCTTTTACCATGTATATAAACATAATGTATAACAGTTTGGAACAGGAGTATATCGCACGAAAACTTATGCGCTCAGTTATACATGCATGGCCTTTGCAGTTGGCACAGATGAAATGTAAGTAACTTATCCCATGTTTATTAGTGTTGTCTTTTCTCAATCTAGCATAGGTGAAAAGTAAATTGAACACCAACACTCGCTGACTCGCATATCAATGATCACTGTATGGCTATATTGCAGGTTCCTATATTTCCCATAGGCCATTGTGAGTAGCAAGCTAAAATTTCTGAAATTATGGATTCTTGTAATTTTACTTAAATTTTGTTTTTAATTTTTTTAAAACAACAAATTATAGTGCTTCCAGTAATCCTCAAGACAAATAAAAACTTGACCAAAGTAACCAAACTCAATTTTTTATTGTGGCAATTCTGTATTCTACAGTAGCATAACTGGCCAGTTCCACCACTTCTCTAACTCCTGGATCACAGGTGAGTGCTACATATAATAACTTGGAAGGCAAAACAAGAAATAAACAAAAATACACAACATTCCTGACAGATGGTCAATGAGTTATAGACAGAAAGTGTTAATTGGGTGCAAATATTGCAAAGACAAAGCATGAGCATGTTGCTTCATCAGAAAAGAGATGAAATTAGATGAATTCAGATATGTACACCATGATATCAGTACCAAGCTCTCCCAAGGATTTTTTTTAAAACTTTTTTATTTCACATGGGTCTGGTGCCTAGTGGTGAGAACTAAACAAAGCAATATAAGGGTAAAGCAACTAAGAACAACTTCAATTTATAAGAGAAAATTCCAAAAACAATTGGAAGCCCATCCTATCTTTCCATCGAAGAAAGGCATACCTTTACAAGCCTGGGTTGGTCCCATGTGTGCCATTTCCTGACAGTACCTTCAAAATACTTTGAATAATTCATAGTCCATAATCATGTGAGATATTTAAGCAGATCAATACTAGCACAGATTCACATTACATAAAGAAAAATGTGAAGAACTCCTACCCAAAAATCATGCAAAGTAAGGTTCTCAAGATTAGGAGACTTCTGCAAAAATCTCCCAATAGCCTTGAATTTATCTACATCACGTTCACTAAGAAAACACCGAGTAAGAGACAAGGTTCTCAGGTTGTCAAATGTTGGGAACTTATCTAATTCCTTATCCAATATAGCCTGAAACAGAGAGACAAAAATAGACACAAGCCAATAATCAATTGATTTAGTTCAATAAAACCATCAGATTTCTTATACAAAACAAGACATAGAAAGTTATGTATTAGTAACGAAGGCATACCATTGCACTAAAACCATCCAATTCCAAACTCTTCACATTGAATAGGGTGCCCACAAGAATTGTCTGGCCTCTTTGAGATGTTTGACCATCAGTTACAGAAATTGATGCCATCATAAGGGAATTTCCTGCCTCTAGTGAAAGACCATTTTTGTAGGTGTAGAAAGGAAAGTCCAAGTTCAAGGAAGCAAGACAAGGTGCCCTCACGACCAATACATCTACATTACTTGAACAACAAACTGACAAGTTCTGCAGTGTGTCAGATTGGATAACATCGAATTGATTGTGGCAATCTCCCAGAACCAAATCTTCAAGGACTGGACACCCAGAATTGAGTATGTCTGTAAAAGAATGGTCCAAAGACAGACGATAAAGCTCCAGCGTTTTGAGGCGACGGAAGGCAGAGCTAAGGCGAGAGATCCGGAGGTCCTTCCAATACATTTCACCAGCACAGATTTGAAGCACCCGAGGTTGGCGACTGATGCCACAGCGAGCCCATCTCTCAACATCTCCACGCAGACACATCTCCAAATATCTATCAACTAGCTGGAACACGTCCAAGTACTCCGTATTCTGGAGCATCAGAAATTCGGTGGCAAAATCCTTCATCTTTCTTCTCCAAGTGATATCCGTGCCAAAGCCTACAAAATCTTCGCTGTCGAGTCGGACGGCGGGCACCGAACGCCACAAATCTACCCACCTCTTGGACAGCACGCAGGTCTGCACGGCAGACCGGGATGGGAGGAAAGAGACGACGCGACGGAGGAGATCGTCCGACAGGGCGCTCAGGCGGTCGGCAGCCGAACCGCCGCCGCCGCCGCCGCCGCCGCCGCCGCACCTGCGGACCCGCTTGGGAGCGACCTCCACCTCCATCGCGGAATTCAGCGCGGCGAACCGAAGGGGCCGGTTGCGGCCTCCAACATCTCAGGCCTTCGCCTCCCCGCGCCGAAGACGCGGCCACCGGATCTCTCGCACAGGCTGAAGGCTTACTGAAGACGCAGCCCCTTCGAGCTGGAAAGGGGAAAAACCAAAACCCTAGCGGCTAGTCGGAGTGTGCAGCAGCGCGGCGGGTAGGCGCAGTCTGAGCTGAGTGGGAGAGGAAGGAATCCCAACCCGCAGGCTTCCTGCGGTCCAAGCAACATTCAAATCTTTTGTGGACATCGTTTGAATGTGCAATTTCAAATTTCAAATTTACAGGCTGGAACATTCTTGTCCTGGACATTGTTGCTGCTTTTGCACTCGGGATTCCTCGAAACTTGCTGGAAACTTGGGCCATGTTTAGTTGACATGAAAGTTGCAACTTTCATGCGCAACTTTCCCATCACATCAATTTGTCTTGTATATATATGGGCGTTAAATATTAGTAAAAAATAACTAATTACACAGTTTTGTTGTAAATTACGAGGCGAATCTTTTGAGTCTAGTTGGGTCATGATTGGACAATATTTGTCAAATACAAACGAAAGTCTTCTGAGTTCAAATTCATGCAAGTTTCGAACTGAACAAGGGCTTGGTATACATTAGCCAATACAACAGCACGCACTTACGTCAGATAGTAGCAATAGCATTTTTCTCAAAACGTTTCGTTCCAGTTTCCCCGTACACAACTCTCAGACAAGCACAAGTGGTCGAGAGCCAAAAAAGATTCCGGCGTCGAACAGCTGGAAACAAATTTCCAAGATCCACCAAAATTCATCGGGATACCATGTCTGCAAAACAAAAAAAAAAAATTGGAAAGAACCACACATTTCAAATATAACCGATAACAGATACTGCTCTCGCATTCTTAGACTTTTAGAATTTCAGACGGCACTTCTAGTAACTGATGAATACAGTTCAAGCACTCGCATTCTGCATTAGACTAGGAAAAAAATTAATGCCTGGTAGATGTGGCAAGCAATTCGTCTCAAAATAGTTTATGACTACCAAGGCCTTGTTTAGTTCCATAAAAGTTTTTGAGGAGAGAGATTGTAAAGTCCTCAGAAGACTTCGTTTTTTATTTGGTAAATATTGTCCAATCGTGGGCCCAACTAGGCTCAAAAAAAGATTCGTCTCTCGTGATTTACAACAAAAAACTATGTAATTAGTTATTTTTTTATTTATATTTAATACTCTTTACATGCGGTAAATTATTTGTGAGAGGAGAGAGATTGTAAAAGTCCTCAGCAGCATTTCGTTTGTTTGTGGTAAATATTGTCTAATCGTGGCCCAACTAGGCTCAAAAAGATTCGCGTCTCGTGATTTACAACCAAACTGTGCAATTAGTTATTTTTTATTTATATTTAATGCTCTTTACATGCGGGTATAAATTGATGTGATGGAGAGAGAGTGTAAAAACTTGCAATTTCAATTAAAAGTTGCATGGAACTAAACAAGACCCAAGTTCGTCAGAAAACTAGATAAAAACAGGACTACCTGTTTGCCACAGTAATTTGGGCATTTGGACACAGACACACAGGACAAAGGCAGCGCATGTAGGTGGGATTTTGGAATGAATCCACTCCTCTCTATCATTGTCTCAGTCTATGCTAACCAGACAACATATATACCACGTTTTTCACATACAAAGCCCAAACCCAAACTAGTTGGGCAGAGCTAGATGTTAGAGGGCACCATCTTCCAAACAATTATCAGAATCTACTTCACTACCATCTTCTAAACCAGTTGAGCCTTTTACACTTTTATAGCAGATAGCACATATGATCTCTAGGACGCAGATCCAGTGCTGTCGCTGTTGCTGCTGCACCTGAAGTCCTGAACCATCCATATGAGATGGAACGGCTTGGATGAATATATTGTATCAGCCGCTCTTTTGGAGAGAAATGGCAGGAGAGAAGAGTTCGGCGCCATTTTCTTGCAGGGAAGAGCAAAGCAACTGGACGGCGGCACCCGGCGAGCTGATGCGCCATGGAACTTACTCCTCCGGCACCTCTTCCCACTTCTCATGAAGGTGCTGCTGCTGCCCCGCGTGCACTGGAGCAGGCATTATCTAGCAACCCCATCTCACAGCTAGCAGAGGCGATGTTGTGCCAACGCCAGAGCCAAGCAAGTATATGAAGCAGTAAGTCGGAGAATGTATAAATTTAGCAGAGCAGACATGTTCAGTGCGTGTGCATCCACCGGTCATTTTTTGTCTGATGACCGGAGAAAAATAGTTTAGTCCTGTTGCATTAAGTTTCAGAAAAGGGGAAGCATAAACTACTCCAAAATTGGTTCAGGTGCCTGGAGGAGCAGAGATGTTGTCATGTCACTTGCAGTGCGTGGACTTGATTTGCAGTGCATGGACCTGCTTTGTGCAAAGCCTAACAAGCCCGACAAAGTTCAACAATGGTGATATCAGAAAATGCAAGAGGAATAGGCATGCAGCTTTGTACAACACGCTTCTTGAGACACTATAAAAAAAATATGTACTGTCAATTAGTATTAGTATGTATGCAAAGTAGAAAATCAGAGCCATGTTCAAGATTTGTATTACTATTTTATTTGGGCTTCATGTTTATGTGAAGACCGATTGTGATGATAGATCATGTATTGTCCAGTTTCTCTGAATATTTAAAGTCCAACGAGGGTAGCAGATTACGAGCTCTGAGAGTAGAAGATAAATACAAAATGATACCAAACAAACGAAGGGCAAATGAGAGCTCTCATCCAAGCCGTTCCATCTTGTATGGATGGCTTAGGTGCAACGACTGCTTATCTGGCAACTAGTAACTACCAACGGGGCGGACGAGCACTAGCTCAGTTGGCAGCTCTTGGCAGTGGCCAGTCTGCCGCCCACGGTTCAAACCATGGGCGCCGCACCTGGGGATTCTTTCCCCAAAAATAAATCTTGCAGGTCCTGGACTCACACGTGAAGCCACAATGGTACTGTGACGTGCCCCGTCACCTGCGAAGCTCCATTGGACTTCGTCGATCCCTGGAAGGACATGTGGTGTGTATAGTTGCTAGGTCTAGCATGCGCATTGGGTGTGCGTTGTGTGCGTGTGGTGGAGTGAGTGTGTGTGTTTGTGCGTATGTTCAGATGCTACAGCTATACCTTAGGAGTCCAGGTAAAAAAAAAAAAAAAAAAAAAAAAAAAACCCCTACCAACGAGAGTATCTAGGCGCAGCCATAGGTCTGACTGTGAGCAGGAAGCCAATGCTGAAGGCATGTGCCACCGCTCGATCTCACCTGCCGACCGTCTACAACAGCAACTGGAGCTTAGCACTCGTCATATACCAGAGCGTTAATAATTACATAAATTACTGACTTTTCATCAAACACATCATTACTCACTTCTCAGAACACACATATTTACTCACAATTTGGCGCACAACTCCCTTTCATAACCATTCAACAAGACACCAACAACACAGATGGGCTCAGTCAGAGCGTGCCCTTAAGCTATCTAAGTAGATTCGGTCATTGATTGGTACACCAGTTGACAGAACATCTGAAAATAAGTCTTGAGGCTAGAACATTTTAGTCACGAACCAGAAAAGGACCACATAGTGTCAGTCTGATAGATCCATGCCCATCGCTTCTTCATACTTGGTAAGAGTTATAGTATTCTTTGGTGCACACTCTGAGATGTCCAGCAGAAAACTGACCAATTCCTGGATATTGACACCCTTTTCATATATGATCTCAGTAGATTTTAGTTCACGACATTGGATGTGCACCAAGTTCCGGAACCCATTATGTGTTTTCTTTGATTTGGCTCCTCCTTTCCCTCCAATGGAAGCTTCTGGGAGCTGTATCCATCAGAGAGGATCCATAAGTTACCCATATCAAGCTAACTTGAGCAAGAGTAGGAATGGACTGGGGGGATATTGAATACTCCTACCTCACAAAGCCGTATAGTAAGCTTTTCCAAATTAGGACAGCTCCGCAGAAAATGGCGCAATATCCGGAAGTTGTCACGCAAATCACATCTATCCAGAAATAAGGTCCTCATCTTTCCAAGCATAGGAAATTCAAACGGTCCTACAACAGGCTTCACCTGAAAACGAAGACACAATTTGCTAAATTATCCATAGGAATTACCAGTGTGTCATGTACGGTCGCCAGACATACAGCCGTGAAGCGCACGTGACGCGACATTAGGCGCGCGGCTGAACGCGCCCAGGAGCGCGCACACGGCCTGGAGGGCCCGCTGAGTGGCTAGGCCTAGGATTAAGGAGAGAATTAAGGAGAGATTAGTTTCTATTTTCATTCCCATCTAAGATTATATATGGCTTGTAACAGAGATGGAAGAATTTTAAGCAAGATTGTTATCCCTAATCTCTTCCTCTCCCTAACGCTCTCAAGCCCGGCCGCCGTGAGGGGCATAACCTCCGCGATCGGAAGACACGGCCGGAGACTACGAGCTTCGTAGTCGAGGGCCTCCTACCTTCGATCATAACGCCCTTGACAACCTGGCTCCATCTCCGCCACCTCCGAGCGGTCTTCACCGTCCTGCGCCAACACCACCTCGTCGTCAAGCGTTCCAAGTGCGCGTTCGGCGTCACCTCGATCGCGTACTTGGGGCACGTCATCTCCGCGGACGGGGTGGCCATGGACCCGACCAAGGTGCAAGCCATCCACGACTGGCCTCAACCCCGCTCGGCACGTGCCGTCCGAGGGTTCCTGGGCCTCGCCGGCTACTACCGCAAGTTCGTCCACGGCTACGGTGCGTCGCCGCCCCACTCACGGCGCTGCTCAAGAAGGGCGGCCCCGCGTGGACTGCCGAGGCAGCGGGCGGCGTTCTCCGCGCTCAAGGGCAGCGGTCACTTCAGCGCCCGTGCTGGCCCCTGCCGGTTTCAGCCGGCCCGTCGTCGTCGAGTGCGGCCTTGCGTCCACCTACGGGTTCGGGCGCGGTGCTGCTGCAGGACAAGCACCCCATCGCCTTCTTCAGCCCGGCCCGATCGGCGCGCGACACCGCTCCCCGGCAGCTTATGGCGGGAGCTCATTGGGCTGGTGCTCGCCGTCCCGACACCGCGCCCGTACCTCTGGGGCCGTCGGTTCACGGTGCAAACCGATCACTTCAGCCTCAAATACCTTCTCGATCAGCGGCTGTCTACCATTCCCCAGCACCATTGGGTCGGGAAGCTCCTGGGTTTCGACTTCGTTGTCGAGTACAAGCCGGGCGCCCAGAACACGGTGGCGGACGCTCTCTCGCGCCGGGACACGGACTGCAACGACGACGCTGGCGCTGTCCTGGCGGTGTCCGGGCCCCGTTTCGACTTCTTCGACCGGCTGCGTGCTGAACAAGGGGGCGATACCGCCCTGGTGGCCTTGCGCGACGAGGTCGCAGCCGGTACACGCCGGGCGCCCTGGGCTGTTCGCGACGGCCTCCTCACCTATGGCGGGCGCGTCTACATCAACCCGTCCTCGCCCCTGCTGCCGGAGCTGCTGGCCGCTGTCCATAACGACGGCCACGAAGGCGTTCAGCGCACCCTACACCGCCTCCGCCGCGACTTCCACTTCCCCGCCATGCGGACGGTGGTACAGGATTTCGTGCGGGCCTGCGCCACCTGCCAACGGTTCAAGGCGGAGCACCTGCACCCCGCGGGTCTTCTCTGCCCTCTGCCGGTGCCCACGGCGGTGTGGTCAGATATTGCGCTGGATTTCGTCGAGGCGCTGCCCAAAGTCCGCGGCAAATCAGTCATCCTCACGGTGGTGGACAGGTTTAGCAAGTACTGCCATTTCATACCCCTTGCTCACCCGTACTCGGCAGAATCGGTGGCTCAAGTGTTCTTCGCCGAGATCGTTCGCCTCCACGGGCTACCGCAGTCCATGGTGTCGGACCGCGACCCCGTCTTCACATCCACCTTCTGGAAGGAGCTCATGCGCCTTATGGGGGTTAAGCTGCACATGACATCGGCTTTTCACCCCCAATCTGATGGGCAGTCCGAGGCGGCCAACCGGGTGATCACCATGTACCTGCGGTGCTTCACCGGTGACCGACCACGCCAGTGGCTCAGGTGGCTGCCATGGGCGGAGTTCGTCTACAATACTGCCTACCAGTCCTCGCTGCGCGACACGCCCTTCCGCGTCGTCTACGGGCGCGACCCCCCCACCATCCGCTCCTATGAGGCGGGGGAGACTCGAGTGGCTGCGGTCGCCAAGTCCATGGCGGAAAGAGAGGAATTCTTGCAGGACGTGCACTACCGCCTGGAGCAAGCACAGAAAGTGCAGAAGCATCACTACGACAAGCTTCACCGGGCTGTCTCCTACAAGCTCGGCGATTGGGTGCTTCTTCGCCTTCGACACCGCCCGATCGCCTCACTGGACGCAGCGGCCGTGGGCAAGCTGAAGCCGCGGTATTTCGGGCCCTATCGGGTCTCCGAAGTCATCAACGACGTCGCTGTTCGTCTCGAGCTGCCGCCCCGCGCCCGCCTGCACAATGTCTTCCACGTCGGTCTGCTCAAGCGCTGGGTGGGCGCACCACCGGCTTCTCCACCACCACTGCCGATCGTCCATAATGGCGCTGCTGTTCCCGAACCGGAGCGCATCGTCAAGAGCCGCCTGGCGCGTGGTGTGCGTCAAGTTTTGGTCCGCTGGAAGGACCAACCTGCTGCTTCGGCCTCCTGGGAAGACTGGGACTCCTTCCGCGAGCGCTTCCCAACGTTCCAGCTCGAGGACGAGCTGACTCTCGAGGGGGGGAGAGATGTCATGTACGGTCGCTCGTACACGCGCCGTAGGCGCACGCGCGACATTAGGCGCGCGGCTGAACGCGCCCAGGAGCGCGCACACGGCCTGGAGGGCCCGCTGAGTGGCTAGGCCTAGGATTAAGGAGAGAATTAAGGAGAGATTAGTTTCTATTTTCATTCCCATCTAAGATTATATATGGCTTGTAACAGAGATGGAAGAATTTAAGCAAGATTGTTATCCCTAATCTCTTCCTCTCCCTAACGCTCTCAAGCCCGGCCGCCGTGAGGGGCATAACCTCCGCGATCGGAAGACACGGCCGGAGACTACGAGCTTCGTAGTCGAGGGCCTCCTACCTTCGATCATAACGCCCTTGACACAGTGATTCCCACAAAAAGGTGAATATATATGTTTGTCTAGCTGCAGTTGCATGATCTAAGCAGTTAGCACAGTTGAAGGGGACACTTTACTTTTGGTATTAGGATCACCTCACTGCCTCAGTTCAAGACAGAAAGTGTTAACTAGTGCAATATTGCAAAGACAAAGCATGAGGATGTTGCTTCGTCAGAGAAGAGATGAAATTAGATCAGAGTTGAGATATGTATAATGTCATATCAGTAGCAAGCTCTAGCAAGGAAGCTTTTCACTTTTTATTGCACATGGGGCCGGTGCCTAGTGGTGAGAATTAAACAACACAAGCATTAAGGGTAAAACCAACTAAGCAAAAATGCACCATACTAGAGGACAGTTGTAATATATAGCATAATAACTAAAGAAATTGGGTAAAACCAACTAAGCAGAAATGCACCAGACTAGAGGACAGTTGTAATATAGCCTAATAACTAAAGAAATCGTGAACTAAATAAATTGAGTTGAAAGTTCATCCTATCTCTCCATCGAAGGAAGGCGTACCCTTTTAAGCCTGGGTTGGTGGCTCGAATGTTTCCTGACAGTGCCTTCAAAGTACTTTGAACAATCCGTAGTGCATAATCATGTGAGACATTTAAGCAGGTCAATACTAGCACATATTCACATTGCATAAAGAAAAAATGTTAAGAACTCCTACCCAAAAATTATGCAAAGTAAGCTTCTCAAGATTAGGAGACTTCTGCAAAAATCTCCCAATAGCCTTGAATTTATCTACATCTGATTCGCTAAGAAAACACCGATTCAGAGACAAGGTACTCAAGTTGTCAAATGTTGGGAATTTATCAAATTCCTTATCCAGTATGGCCTGAAACAGAGAGATAAAAACAGACACAAGCCAATAATTAACTGATTTAGTTCACGAAGCTTTGCATAGAATGAAAATGTTCATGGCAAAACCTTTCAGATTTCTTAGACAAGCATGAAAGAGAGAGTTGTGTAGTAACGAAGGCATACCATTGCACTAAAACCTTCCAACTCCAAACTAGTCACATTGAATAGGCTGCCCACAAGAATTGTCTGGCCTCTTGGAGATGTTTGATCATCAACTAAGGAAATTGATGCCCTCACAAGGCAACTTCCTGCCTCTAGTGAAAGACCATTTTTGTAGTTGTAGTTGTAGCGAGGAAAGCGCAAGCTCAGGGAAGTAAGACAAGGTGCCCTGACGACCAACACATCTGCAACTGTACTTGAACAAATAAGAACTGACAAGCTCTTCAGTGTGTCCGATTGAATAACATCAAATTCATTGCAGCAACTGCACAGAGCCAAATCTTCAAGGACTGGGCACCCAGAATTGAGTGTGTCTGTAAAAGAATGGTCCAAAGACACGCCAGAAAGCTCCAGCCTTTTGAGTCGACGGAAGGCAGAGCTAAGACGAGAGATCCGGAGCTCCTTCCAGAACATATTATAAGCAGCAAAGATCTGGAGGACCAGAGGTTTGTGATTGATGCCACAGCGAACCCATCTATGAAAATCTCCACGCGGAAAGCAACGATTATGAACAACTAAAGGGAACACGTCCAAGCACTCCGTACTGTGGAGCATAAGAAACTCGGTGGAAAAATCCTTCATCGCGGCAAAGTCTCTGAAATTGTAGATGCTGAGTCGGACAGCGGGCACCGAACGCCACAGATCTATCCACCTCTTGGATAGCACGGTGGTCTGAACGGCAAACCGGGACGGGAGGAAAGAGAGGACGCGACGGAGGAGATCGTCCGACAGGGCGCTCAGCCGGTCGGGAGCCGAACCGCCGCCGCCCCTGCGGACACGCTTGGGAGCGGCCTCCATCGCGGACTTCACCGCGGCGAACCGAAGGGGCCGGTTGCCGCCTAGAACATCGCAGTCGCAGGCCGTCGCCTCCCCGCGCTGAAGACGCGGCACCGGATCTCTCCTACAGGCTAAAGGCAACAGCCGCAGCCCGCAGCCCGCAGCCTGAAGCCGCCGTCGCTGGAGATACCAGAGCCCAACGTTGAAGGGTGCGGCACAGCTGATCGGCCAGGGAGGAACGGGAAGAATCGATGGCTGGTTGGGCGGTGGACGGTGGGGGTGGGAGGCAGAGTGGGGGTGTCAGCGTGATTTTTGTTTTTTTAATAAAGTTCCAGGGTGAAGAAGTTGCTGCATCAAGCATCTCCCATTCTTCCTTGAAAGAGAAAAAAAAAAAAGCATATCTTGTTCTTGCCAACACAATACAACTTTCGACTACGGCTTCTGATTTGAAGCTGCTTGAAGCTTTGCAAAATGATTGAAGCTGTAGCCGCTGCTGCTACAGCGACAGTCTATTTGAAAATGGTTGATTTTTTTTTAAGAAGAAAAAAAGTTTGATAAGATGAAATGAACATAAAAGCAACAGTTATTCCTGGTATAAAGCTTTCACAAACGAACAATACAAAAAAAAAAGCACCGAATAAATTTTGTGAAGCCTTGGCAACTTATGCCAAAAGTTGTGAAGCCACCACACCATGAATCCTCATCGCTTCTCCGAGCGGCCGCGGAGTGCCGAAGCCCATCACATTTTTTTTAATGTACCGAAGCCCATCACATGTCCGGTGCTAACAGAAGGATGCACTGGTATATGGGGTCGCTAGGTGCGAGCGAGAATGAAAAGATTCTGCCTTAATGGGTTTTCATCGGTTTCTTTTTATATAGATGGCTATATGGCCTTTAGTTAATACTAGAGAACCGACTCAGCAAAGTCACGACCCGCATGAACATTTACAAGATCAAGAAGGGGTCAATCCACACGTGCTCATGACCAGGGTCCCAAGACATGCCAATTCTAGCTAACTCATGTGTAGATGAGTTTTCGATACGTTTAATATGAAACACATTTGAACAAACAAGTGTTCATGTGATTAAACAGTAAAAAAACAAGTGCTCATGCCAGAGCGAACAAATATCGTTAAACAGTATACCCACTAGAGCTTTGTCCATTGGTGTTGAGCAAATTGCTTCCCTCAACTGACTTGAGTCCACCTCCAACTGACATGTGAAATGCCGGGTTCATTAGCCGATTCCAAAGCCTTCAAACATGCCACAGCCTCCGGCATCAGTGCGTAATTTATACACTCGTCCTCCTTGGGCCATGGCTCCATTACCACACCCTGCAAGAACTGGACATCCAGCGTGATCTCTTATTATGAAACCCCAGGCTACTTGCCTAGTTTCCTTCACCTAGGCATGCACCGTCTATGTTAATCTTCAGTAGACCTTACGGCGGTGGCGTCCAGCTTTGGCCAGGTATTTTCTTAGGATTAGGACAGAATTTGAAGCAGCCATAGTGATCACAATTGATGAATTAACTTTAGCTGCAGTCTGGGGTTTCTCCCCTGGATTAACCTTATTGCTTGTATCACACAATTTCCATAACAGGCAACTTTACTAGCCTTCTCTTTTGCTAGTTTAAGAGGGTGTTTACGACTGTTCTGCTCCTGTTTTTAAGCTCCGCTCTAGCTCTTTTGCGTTGCAAAACATTTCTGCTCCAAAAACTCTACTAAAAAAAAGGTGAAACTAAAGATCAACTCTACGAAAAGGGAGAGGTTTCGAACTCCCTCGCGTCGTCTCCCCCCCGGGGGCGACTCGAGGCCCCCCCGCCGCCCCTAAGTCCCCCTCCCCCTTCGCCGTCTGGGCCGCCGCCGTGCCCCTTCTCGCCGGCGGTGGCGGCCAAAAAGGGGAGCAAAAATGGTGCCTCCTTGCATCCCTCCTCCTCCCTTCCTTCCCCCGTCTGCTCTCTCCCTCCGTGCTCTCCGCTGGCTGCGCAGGAGCCTGCCCACCACGGCCAGATCCGGCGTTGCGGGCGGCCCCAAAGGCTGTGGTGGCGCCGCTGCCGCAGCTTGCGCTGCCACCGCCGCCGCCGCCCGAAGCCGGCGCTGCCTCCGGCGTGGGGGGCGTGAAAGCCCTAGTTTGGTTTTGGCTAATTGATGAAACCTAGGACTAACCCTACCGCTAAGTGTGTAGCATTAGAGAAAGGGAAGGTCCAAGCCAAAGAGTTGAGTGGAGATCAAGGTGATGGTGGAGACCACAAGTGATCAAGTGCCACCATTGTGGATGAAGGAAGATGAGGAGTAAGATGGAATGCTAAAGGCAAATGTATTTATTAGGGCATTTCCATTTTGCCGGCCATAGGCGAGTAGAGAAGTTGATGGCCGGATTTAGGATTGATAACCGTACTATTAAGAGGGGCAATGTCGCGCAATATCGGTTATCTAAGTGCCACTAGGTGAGCAATGACTTTGCATATGCATTAGGGACCTAGTGTGCTAACAATCTCCTGCAAAATTCATTTGAAAACGCTAACACACGTGCACAAGTGGAGAGACACTTTTGTGTTGGCACATGAGAGCAAGAGGTGATGGTGTTTGGGTGTGAAACCCTCCCGCCGAGCTCGTGAGGCGGGACTCAAAAAGTTTTTGGACGAATTGGGGTCACTCGGAAGTGACTGGATGTTGTCCTGGCAGGGGCCGGACGCGTCCGGTCAAGTCTTGGCGTCCGTCGTTTTTTGCCAGGAGGACCGGACGCTCCGGTGCCGCGTCCGGTCGTGTGTGTTGGCGAGGCCGAGCTGAGCAGTGCGTGGACCGGACGCCGGGCACGCCCGGTCCGTGGTGCGGGGACGCGTCCGGTCATGAAATGACCTCTCGGATGCTCTTCGGGTGGTGACCAGGACACTATCTTGCCGGGCGTCCGGTCTGGCCGCACAGACGTGTCCGGCCGATGATGACAGCCGGGAGCTAGCCGGTGACGTTGGGCGCGAAGAGTGGATTTCAAACGTGGCCCTTTATGTTGGACCGGACGCTGGACCGGACGTCCCGGTCGAGCGTTCGGGCGTCCGGTCGGTCTGTGAAATGCTGTTTTTGAGGGTAACGGCTAGGTATTCTTGGGGAGCTAGCTGGTGACGTTGGGCGCGAAGAGTGGATTTCAAACGGCTAGTACACGTGGCCCTTTTATGTTGGATGGACGCTGGACCGACGCGTCCGGTCGGCGTGGCGTTCGGGCGTCCGGTCAATGCAATGCGCGAATCTTTGTTTTTTGAGGGTAACGGCTAGGTATTCTTGGGGACGCCTATATAAGTGGATTGGCCGGCTCTAAGGAGTTACTCTTGGCACTTTGACATACTTGACATCCTCTAGAGCTAAGCAAACCTTCTCCCTCACTTTGCATGTCTCTTGATTGATCTAGAGAGTGATTGGGAGAGCTTCTAGTGCATTTGCCTTGTGATTGAGCATCTAGTGGCACTAGTGAGCGTTCTTGCTGCGATTGAGCTTATTTCTCTTGGTGGTTGCCACCATCTAGACGGTTGGAGCAGCGAGCCGGAGTTGAGCAAGCTTGGAGATTGTTCTTGGCCACTCCGGAGGTGATTGTAAGGGGTTCTTGACCTTGTCTCCGCGGGAGATCGCAAAAGGTACTCTAGTGGAATGCTCGTGACTTGTGTTGCCCTCATCTTGTGGTGATTCTTGCGGTGCCCGTTGGAGGCTTGGTATGGTGCCAATTAGCCGCCGAATCCCAAGTGAGTGTGCCGTCACAACGAGGACGTAGCGTGTTGGCAAGCACGTGAACCTCGGTAAAAACTCCGGTGTTCATTTGGGATTGATCCATCGAGATCATATTTGGATTTCATTTGATTGATTGGATCATCACCTTGGTTTCTCATTGTTGATCAAGAAGGTGATTGGCACGACATCCCAAAGGCACGGTTTGCATCCCTCGGTTCCTACCTTGCAATTACACTTGTGCCAAGTAGCATATTAAGTTGTGTAGCATAATTGAATTGCTAAGGACCATATTCTTAGTGTACATAGTATATTAGGATTGCTAGAATTGGTTAGGTTGGCTTGCAACACCTCAGTAGGCTAGCGCAACACTTGCTCCGCCATTTGTTATACTAACCGGTTTGTTTAGTGCTTTGTAGAAATTTAATTAGGCTATTCACCCCCCTCTAGCCATTTAGGACCTTTCGGGCGGGGCCGCAGCGCGTGCCCTCGCCTTTGGCGCCACGGCCCCCCCACGGCCCCGGCGCGGCCGGCAAAGCGCGTGGCCCCTAGGCGGTACCCCCCGGCCGCTGGTGCGTTCCCCCCGCGGCGGCGTGATGGTTCGGTCACCAGGCCAAGCAGGGCGGCCGCCGCGGTGTGCCCTTCTCGCCCCGAACGCTGCCCCGCCGGCCCTCCCGGGCGCGGCAAAGCAGGCGTGTGGCCCCGGTGGCGCCCGGGCGCCGGTGCGCCCCGTGGCGAGATGGCTCGACCCATCGGCGCAGCGAGGCTGACCGCCGGTGTGCCCCCTTCGCCCCGGCACGCTGCCCCCTGCTGCCCCCGCGGGCAAGTAGGCGCGAGCCCCCTGAGCGCCGCGCCGTGCCGTGGGCGGGCGCGGTCCCTCGGGCCACGGTGCGCGCCCCCCTGCAGCCGGTGCACAAGGAGACCCTGGCCCCCCGCTACGCGGCCCTCCCAGACCCGTTCGGGTACGCGGTGTGCAGGTCCCCGGGCAGCCGCTACGCCGCTGGCGCCGAGCGAGGCCGTCACAAGCGCACGATTACCACAATCGGCTCGCTCCTCGGCCAACTTGCGGCATCGGGCGGCGGGCTCCGGCCGCGACGACGGCTCGGGTCACCCCCCTGTGGGCGACGGTACGGCCGGCGTGCCCTTTTCGTCTACCATCGCCCCGGTCCGGCGAGCCTAGGTCAATGGGCCGATCTTGGCCTTCCCCGGCTGGACCCACCTTGCCCTTCCGGGATCCGGCTCAGCGTAGGCCCTGGCGGCGATCGACACGAAGACCCGGGTCCGGCAACTCTCCAGCAGCGGTCCACGCCTGCGAGGGTGAAAACCCCGTCCCGGCCTTTGCGCTTGGGATTGACGACGGTGGCGCTCCAGTGTCATCCCCTTCCTGAAGGCATCGTCGCTTCTGCCGCATGCCGACCATCATGCTTTACCGGGAGCTCTAGGAACGAAAACTCTGCAGGGTGCCCTCTCTCAACATAGTTGGCGTCAGCGGGCGTCATTTTCTTCCTGAAGGCTCCATTGATGCACCCCCAACGCTCCCCCTCCGACGTCGCGCCTGCCCACCGCCGCCCTCTGTCTTCCTGTGCCATCGCTTTTGTCCCCCAGCATGGTGGATTGCGTTACCGCCGTTGTCGCCGTCGTCGTGGGTTGTCCGCTCTCCGTCACCGACGTCCCATTTGGTTCCACCTCGGGCGGACGCCGCTGAGTGTGTGATGCCTCGTGGAAGATGCGTGGGCTATGGCGACCGATTCCCTTCATGTCTTGCATCTCCCAAGCTGGTGTCGAAGCGATGTTGTTGGGCATGGTAGAGGGTCTTTCCTTTCTTTATTTTGTGTTCATTTTGTTTGTTTCAACCACCATCTCCATGGTTTTCGTTGTCGTGTCATGTTGTATTTTGCCGTGCTTTCGGCCTCCTCCTCCTTAATAAAAATGACACGTGAAGTCGTGTTCGAGAAAAAAAAGATCAACTCTACATTTTTTCTAAAGCACCTCAAGAGTTACTTCAGGTTTTAAAGTTTGGGAAAATTGGTTGTGTAGCATCGAAAGATCGCGATCTCCGTAAAAATACCACCGAAGGTTCGCGTCCCCGTAAAATACCACCGAAAGGTTGGACTGTGAACTGAAAATACCATTCCGTCAACTTTTGTGTATAGAATCGTTAACCTGACCTAAAATGCAAAGACAAAATTACGCATTTGCCCATACCTTATCCTATCTCACCCATCCGGCACAAAGCGCCTTTGGAGCCGCTCGGTTCCCTGGCTGCTTTGCTGGTGCCCTACCTTTCTTTCGCTCCTTCCGCGCCGCGGTTCAGCCATGACCCTCCACCAGGCCACCACAGGGGACCTCCGGCCACCTGGACCTCCGCTTTTGCCACCGCGCGGGCCTCCGCCGGCCACCGCGCGAGCCTCCACCGCCACCGCGGGCCAGCGCCGGCCCGCCACGCGGACCTCACTTGCCACCGCACCGGCCTCTCCAGCCTCCGCCCACCGCCAGCGCTGCCCGGCCACCGCGCGGACCTCCTCTTTGCCCCCGCGTGGGCTGGGCACCGCCACCACCCGGCAGGCCGACTTGCCCGGGCGCGGCACCTCCGCCCGGTAGCGATCGGCCCCCGCGTGCCTCCGCCCGGTCTCCGACCGCCCCTGCGACGCCTTTGCGAGGCTGCTGCCCGTCCCCCGCAGATGACCGCCCAATGCATCCGTCGAGATCCCCGATGGGTAAGAACGAATCCTTAACTTTCTACTGCATAATGGTTCGTAATACAACTGAAATTAGTTGCAAAATGTGATTGTTTGTGATATCCGGTTCATCTGTGCGTGCTATCTGGTACGAGGATGGTTAGTGATGAGAAAGGACGAAGCGCGGTGCTAATTTATTTGCACTCAAGCACTATTTCGAGATCGATCGGACCAATGCATGTAGAGTAGTGATTGATGTTTCCTCCTACTCAACCGTTGAGGATGATCGATCCGTGTACAAAAAGGGCGCACGCTTGGATTGGTGGGTAGATGCGAGAAGAGTACTCCATCATTGACATGGAGAAAGATGTTTTCAAGCACTTCGGTTGGGCTAGCTATCGGGGAAGCAAACTTCTGGTTTATGGGTCGAATATAATCGAACAGTTCGTCTTTGTACTTGACCAAGAGCTTCTAACTTTGCTTGCGAGCTTCAAAAATGGTGGAGTTTATCATGATTTGTAGATAGATGTCGGCATGTTAATATGGCTTTGACTTGTGGACTGAAATGGAGAATGAAAGACAAGTATCAAATGAAGAAAATGACGTACCGCTTCAGTCACGTAAATGTTTCGGGGGATGCATGTGAGTGTAGAGTTGGATGGTCTAGAATGGGCCTTGCAACCTCAACTTGGTGTTACAGCTCTTGGTCCTTCCGAATAGAGGAGGAGGGTGACCATTATGTGGAGCCCGGTGTTGACCATGAGGGAGATGATCCAGTTGGAGCCGATGAAGAGTGGAGGTATTTCAATAAGGTACATGAAGTACAAGTAATAATGAGAAAGTGCAGCAAGAAAAGAAGAAAATGGACAGCAAGGATGTAACTGAAGCCGAGATCCCGAGATCGCGTGCCAAGTGATGAAGCCACCATGATGCGGGATGCTCCGTATGTTCCACTCACTACATTGGATAAAGACAACCCCGATATAAAGGACTGCTTCGACATTTCTCGACAAAAATGCCTTCATATTGATGATCAAGCAATATGCCATAAAAAAGAGAGTTTCAAACATTTGTAGAGCACAAAGTGACAAATCAAGATATAGGGCAAGATGTGTGCAGAATCGGGTGTGGATGGAAAGTTCATGCAAAGAAACTTCGTGGTTGCCCCACTTTCATGGTATTCTAATTTCGACTATGCAATTTTTTTTTCATGTCCTGTCCATAATTTCAGAATATGCAATTGCTTTTTTTTCATGTTGTCTCCATATTTAAGCACTAAATTCAGATCACATATCTTCTATTATTTTTTTCAGGTTGTGTCAATAGGTTCCCTACATACTTGTTCTGACACCAGACCAAGTGAGGGGTAAGGAGGCTAGCAAAGCTTGGATTGCTAATAGGGCAACGGACATACTCAAGTCCACTCCAGAGTTGGGAGCAAAGAAGGTGCAAGATCGGCTAGAAAGACAGCTCCCAATCAAAATGTCATATAATAAGGTGTGGGAAGGAACGCAAACTTGCACTACAAGGCCTACATGGCACTTGGGATGAAAGTTTCAGAATGTTGTGGAGTTTCAAAGCCGAGTTAGAAGCTACATGTCCTGGAAGCATAGTAGAGATTGATTGCAAGAATGACAAGAAGAGTGGACAAGTCTATTTTTCTAGGATGTTTGTGGCCATCAAAGCATGTGTGGACGGATTTCTTGCAGGTTGCAGGCCGTACCTTGGGGTTGATTCTACTCACCTCACGGGTAAATATAATGGACAAACTAGTCTGCGAATGCGAAATTGATGGACACAATTGGATGTACCCTAAGTGGCATATAGAATTTTTTACAAGGAGACAAAAGCTGACGGACATGGTTTTTGAAGCAATTGAAGAGGGCAATAGGGACTCCACATGGGCTCACAATCCATACGGATGCTTGCAAAGGCTTAGAGACAGCAGTCCATAATGTCTTCAATGGTGACGTTGAGCGTAGAGAGTGTTTTAGGCACCTCATGCAGAATTTTAGGAAGCACTTTGATGGAGATGTTCTAAAGTACATGTGGCCTTGTGCTTGGGCATGTACTACTAGGAGGCATCAATGGCTTTGGGACAAAATTACGAGAATTGTCCGTAAGCAATTCCTTACTTGCAAGCGAGCACAAACAACTTTGGTCTCGAGCTAAGTTCTCGGGGGAGTGCAAGGTTGATTATGTGAACAACAACATATCCGAGTGCTTCAACAACTGGATTAAAGAGACCAAAGGGTTGCCTGTGGATGTTCTCGTTGACACAATTAGGGTGATGATCATGGAAAAGATAGCTATGAGGCAGCGCATAGCTAACAAACTTGAAGGTTCAATTCTCCCTAGTGTTATAAATGAGCTAAAGATGAAGAGTAGAAACTTGAAGTACACAATTAAGGGGAGTGGTGGTCTCAAGGCAGAGGTATCTGGATTGACTAAAGACAACTATCCTTGGAGGCATGCTGTGGACCTTGAAAGCAAGACATGTTCATGTGGTCAGTGGCATATTTCTGGAAAACCTTGCACCCATGTTATAGCCTTTATAGGTTCTCTTAGACAAATTAAACCCGATGACTTTGTTCATGATTACTACTCGGTTCAACGTTTCAAGGCTACTTATCGGTTTGGGGTCAACCCAATGGTTGACAAGTCACAAAGGCCTATTGTTGATCCCGGGTTTGTAATGGTGCCTCCAAAACTTGAAAGGTCCGCAGTAGGCCAAGAGTGAAGAGGATCAAAAGTAAGGGTGAGCCGGGAAAAAGGGGTCCTTACCAATGCAAAAGGTGCTTCCCAGTTTGGGCATATTGAGAAGGGTTGTACTTGAGCCCCCCACTTGAACTTCATTTGTTGAATTGCCACCGGCAGCTCCTACTAATTCAAGGTAACTTGACCCCAGTCACTTTTGTTGTAACATGATCTTTTATTAAATGCGGCCGATACCTTCCCTGTTGTGTAGGAAAAGGAAAGAAAAGGGCAAAGTACATCTAGCTGCAAAAAAGCTCCCAAAAAAATCCAAGAAAGTATCTGCAACTTCTACTAGTCCTCTCACACAACCACCTGTTAGTCCAGGGCCAACAACAAGAAGGATGGCAGCTTCGATTAGTCCTCTTAGTCCAGGACCTACAACAAGGAGCAGGGCTGCAGCAGACATCCCCCCAGAGGAATTGCAAGAAGGCTTATCATAGGCTAAACAATGGCTTTATTAGTGCAAATGCTATGTGTTCTACTGCTGTTATGATCTAGTTAGACTATGGATGCATGTGTTGAACTACTGTATGTGTTAGCACTGTCCCCTTTGCTATGTCTAAACTACTGTATGTGGAGAAGTTGCTATTGCGAATATACGTGCTTATATGTGCTTATATTAAATGTCCTCGTATGTGCCAAAATATATGTGTGGGACATGCTGCTGTTTATTTGGTTCTCACGGAGGGGTATTTTTGCCCCGCTTAACAGCTCCGTCACTTCATTTTAACAGAATGGTACTTTCGGTTCAGAGTCCAACCTTTCGGTTGTATTTTTTTCTGGGGACGCAAACTTTCGGTGGTATTTTACGGAGATCGCGATCTTTCGGTGCTACACAACCAATTTTCCCTTAAAGTTTTATACTCCTACGTGAAGTTGAGAGGTAACTACCCCATTCATTAACACCCGTTCTTTCACTCTGTCATCTGTTCGCCTCCCCTGCGACTCCGTTGTCTCTCACGTGCATGCTCGAGCAAAGGAGGAAAGGTGAGTTCGTTGGCCTTCGGCTGCTGGGCCTTTGGGCCTTGAGTGGCCTAGTACTTTATTATCATTTTTTTTATTTATCCAAATCTTTATTTTCAACAAAGAAATAAAAATTTGAATAAAATTCGAACATCATCTAATAAGTGTAGTTTTCTCTCCAGCATTGTTCGTTTAGCCCCAAAATGAAGAGGATTGAGGGGGAATGAAGGTGATTGAGGCCTCGTTTGGCTGCTTGGGTATCGACGTGGATCGGCCCATAAACCACGTGGGTCGCGGAACAATTTCCACGTCGGGGTGAGCTCCCCCGTTCGGCCCAAATGCGCATTTGGCTGCTGGAGTATCGATGTGGGTGAGGGTGACCAATCAACACACGCCAATACACCGGGGTAAAGAAAATCTCCACCCGACTCGTGGAATCGCGTCTCGCCCTCGCGGCTCTCGCGTCACGGCCGAGCGAGCGAGCGCGCCGCGCAGGCCGCCGCCGCACTGGTGCCACTCCGGTCGCCGCTCCAGCCGCCTCCTCGCCGTCGCCACTCCGACTGCCTCCTCCTCGTCGCATCCGCCCCTCGTCGTCGCCCCTGCCCCGTCCGTGACATCTCGTCCTCGCTCAGCCATCCACTGCACACCAGCATACCCTGCTCCGGTGAGCCTCTCCTTCCCCCCTCCTCTTCCTTCCATCTCCACGGTTCTAATGCTTTGGTTCTTTTTAGTCTAGGGTTTCGATTTCACCTTTCTTCTCTGACAGATACGGTTGAGTTAGATCTCGTCCAGTTGTATCTTGACTGCTATGTACAGTTGCATATTTCCTCTTTTCTTTTGTAGAGTTGCATCTTTCCGGTAGTCAGATCCAGTAGAGTGAGACTTCAGCTAGTTTAGTAGACAACTCAGGTTGCGGCACCTTGTATGTCTCCCGTGATATTCTAAGGCCTGGACTGGACTCCACAAAATTCATTATTAGACCGTAGGATGAGCTCACATTGGTTAGATTGGCATGGGTGTCTACAAAAAGGTTGTTCCATTCATACTGAATGTCACCTTCGCTAGTGACATGTTCAGACATAAGTGATATGTTCAGAAAAATCAGAGTTCAGAACCTGGACTTTATTTCCTGCAATTTTCCTTTTTCACAGAAATGAGAACTAGGTTTTGTGCTTAGAGCATGATCAGGTCAACAAGTATACTATGCTTACATCAGTGTCATATTAGTAGGTTGCGAATTGCGATCCGCTGTCGGCAAAGTAGCTCTTGTGAATCTCCACTGGATATTGTTCATAGAAAGGCCTAATTTCTCCTGTTCTAGTTAATTGGATAGCGAAAAAGATAGTGTCAGTATTGTGCCGCACTCAACTTGTATTAGTTAACTTGTTAGTTGTACTCTAAGAGCATTTCTAGGTGTACCTCATGAGATATTTTGCTTGCTATGTTGTATATATATTGTAGTTTACTTTTACTAAACTTTGTATATTCGTGTAATGTTTGGACAAATCACTAGATGGCAAGCTTTGTTAAAATATGAAGTCTGAACTTGCACTTATTGCAGATAGCACATATATATGTCCACACATTAGCGAGTTGTTTACTAAAACTGTGTTTTTTTTTTCTTTTTTTTGGCTAGTTGCAGTTGTCTTAATAAATTCATATTCCTTCTAGTTAGAAGATAATGAATTCGCTAATTAGGAAGAGGAAGGAAGAGGAGGATGATGAGATTATGATGTTCTGGTTGCCTGCCCTATATCTTTTAACTAGTAATGGAGGGAAGGAGAAAAGGGCAAGACATACTTCAAGTCAGTATGGTGAAGAAATGATCAGAAATATTCTAGGGGGACATGAAAAGAATTGCCTTGTTGCTTTCCGCATGGAACCTAACATATTTAGAGCAATAGCGACATATCTTCGAACAGAACATCTTCTACGTGATACGAAAAAAGTATTATTGTAGAGGAGAAACTTGGGCTTTTTTCTTTACATGATGTCTCACAATGCGAGCTATGAAGATCTACAACATGAATTCCATCATAGTGGAGAAACAATTCACCGGCATATTAAGGCGGTTTTCAAAGTAATCCCATCTTTGACCTATAGATTTGTCAAGCAACCTACTGGTGTTGAAACTCATTGGAAGATTAGCACAGATCCACGGTTCTTTCCTTACTTCCAAAATTGCTTGGGGGCTATTGACGGAACACATGTTCCCATCACCATTTCTCAAGACAGGCAGGCCCCATATAGAAATAGAAAAGGGCAAAAGGCCCTATTGAAAACCAAGTGAAGATACCAGCTGCAGCAGTTGTGTTCCACAATCTTATACGGATGCTTAATGGGGACGAGGGTTGGTTGAATCACCAAACAAGCAACATATCCCTAGAACATTTTGTTGATCTCCCTGATGGTGACGACCACTATAGTAATGATGTGATGTCCTTTAGCAGTGAAGTACATGATGGAAACACAATTAGAGATATGATAGCACTGAATATGTGGAATGACTACAGCCATAACTCGTCCTAATAAATGTGAGTTTTAAATGGTACCTCTGGTGTTTTCTATATTTTAATCCCTATCAGATCCTTCTATTTGAATCATGATCTTTTAATCACTGCACGTTTATATTTTATACCAAATTTTTGTATTTGCAGCAACAATGTTTGGAAGAGGGTCTCCGAGGTTGACTTTGATCCAAGCTGCTGCTGCCCAAAGAAAGCAATCACCAAAGATTTCAAGAGGGAAAAAGAAAAAGGCATCACCAAAAGGTATATTTTGTTTTCCCTTTTTCTTATCCTCTTAAATGCACATATGGGCTTCTTAAGATCAGCACGTTGGTAGACTAAAAAATGTAATTATCTGTAGCTTACAAGTGCTTTCTCTATTGCAGCTATACTTGATCGTTCAAGAGCCAGTTGGAATCCAGGACTTGAAAAGGCATTGGTTGATCTACTGCATGATCACAACAACGACTATTATAGGGGTCAGAATGGGTGGTCCCCAGAAGCGTAGAATCGAGTCGTCAAATTATTCCAGGAGAAGTTCCCATATGTCAGATTTACAAAGGTTCAAATTCAAGACAAAGAGAAAGAGTTGAAGAGGGAATATAGAGTTCTAAAAGAGGCAAGAAAGCAAAGTGGTGCATCATGGGATTGATAAATTGTGCAGGATTATAGGAGAAGAAGCTGTTTGGGAGAATATCATTACTGTGAGCTTTCTTATCTCTTGCTTCTATTTCTTGTAGAATTCTTAAATATAGTGCTTGCTTTAGTCTCATTTGCTAATTCCTTTCATTTTTGTATTCATTCAATAGTCTTATCCTAAGGCCAAGAAATTCCGGAACAAATCTTTCCCATTGTTTGAGGCTCTAGGAGAGCTATATGACGGTATGTTACCTTTGCTGAATCTTTATTTTCCTACCAGCCAAGCATGTTATGTTCAGTTCTCCTAAACATTAGTTGATTCCACTATCTGGTGTAGGGCATACTGCTGAGGGAACTCTAAACTTCACCTCCATCGCCCCTTCCCAAGCTCCTGTCACACAACCTTGTCAAGTTCCTGTCACACAACCTTCCCAATTTCATATCACACAACTTTCTCAAGTTTCTATCACACAGCCTTCTCAAGTTCCTATCACACAGCCTTCCCAAGTTCATATCACACAGCCTTCTCAAATTCCTGTCATAGAGCCTTCTCAAGTTCCTATCACACAACCTTCTAAAGCTGCTGTCACGCAACATTTTCTGGACAAAGAATCTGAGAATTATATACACAATGTTGAAACCGATGATGAAGACTTGAGAATTTGGAACAACCAGTTAGCTGCAAGAACAAGAATGGGAAAAAGAGCTACAAGTACAAGAAACAAGGATACCTCTACAAGTAGCAAATCACAAAAGGCAGCACAAAGGCGTCGACAAGATAGGGAGGTGGTTGAGATTATGGGAAGGCTCTTAGAAATAAAAGAAAAGCAAGCTGATGCTGAGTTGGCCCAACAGGAACAGGCAAGAAGTAATCCAAATGAAGAGTTCTCAATCCAAATGTGCGTTTCTGTTGTGGATAGCATGGAAGAGCTCTCAGATGATGAGAAAGTTGAGGCCTATGAGGTTTTCAAGGATGCACAAAATCGATCCATTTTCATGACTGCAAAAGCTTCTACTCGTCTCAAGTGGTTAAGGAAGAAGATCACAATCACATGATTGGGTACTGCTCCTCTTCCCGTCCTCTTCCTTTATACTCGTCTGCACTAGTATCTAACTATTTGCTATAGTATAAAAAGTTTGTCTTTCATGCTCTGAATTGAGAGCACACAAATTTTAGCACAGCCACCTTTTCATTATTATCTCAATGTATTCTTGCATTAGTCCCTTATTGCAATAATTTATCAGATAGGTAGTAGTAGTTCCTAAGATTAGTAGAAAATGCAATCTCTGTCTGTTTCTTCAGAAAGTTCAGAGTTTTTAGGTTTCAGTGCAGTTTCTCTGTATTGCTAGCAGTCAGTTTGCCACAGCAGATATGGAGCCAATTAATCTTTTGCCTTGTACTTTTGTTTCAGGTAATGCAGGGAAAAAGTTCCAGTGGAAGTAGGGAGATATGTTGGCGTTGGAGTTGTCTTCAAATTTATCCATTACTGTCAAATACTTGGCTGTATTTTGCTTGGATGTTTCATGTCAAAGAAATTATTCATAGATGGAACACCTAGTAGACATTAAATTACAACTTTGTAGCAGGCTTAGCTATCAAAGTTATCTATTACTCTCAAATACTTGGAAGTGTATGTCTGGTGTATGCTGTTTTTGCATCCTGAATTTCTTTTTCCTATGTATCATTTTCTTCCCTGAATCATACTTGCATACTATGAATTAAACTGCCTCAATCGAACCTGGTGTTTATGATCCTTCATTCTATTTGTCTATGTTGTTTTCTTATTTTTCGTTCTTGTGGGAGAGTCTCTTTTCTGACAAAGGAGAGGGAAAAGAGCACAACTGCAGAAGAGCTAGTTTCAGTTATACAGTAGTATGTATAACCATCGGAGGGATAGAAGGTAATAAAATACACGTCAAATCAAATCATACATTGCGGGAGGGGGTGGGAGAGGGATTTGGTGGCTGGACGGGGATCACCCGATCCACCGCGGGGGTCTGACCACACGTGGTTGAGTTACACGGACAGCCAAACGAAGCCTGAGGAGGAATTTGACTTGTAGGGGATTTAATCCCTCTCAATCCCCTTTGTTTTAAGCAAACCGAATATGCCCTCACAGGGAAGTATTCTGCGTGGGATCTGAAGGCTTTGGAAAATGGATTGATCTGGAGGGTGGGTGATGGTTTATAGGTGAGAATTTAGGAGGATCCGTGGATTCCTCAAGGTATCACCAGATGACCAAGAACCCCTAGAGGTAATGTACTTTTGACAAGTTGCAAAACTCATTGACCCGGCTACTGGTACATGGGACCACGCCCAATTGGTACATGACATATTCTGAGAAGAGGATGCTGTTAACATACTTTCTGTCCCAACAGTAGTATGACGAGGTGATTTCATAGCGTGGCATTTTGATAATAAGGTTAATCTCAATGGGAGTTTCATAGAGTTTCATGGGTATTAAATACGCTGACATGACACAGTATTTATTAAGAGAGAGACTGCGAAAGTTTCATGGGAGTAGAGATAGTTTCATAGAGATGAAACTCTTTTGCACTGTTTCTAAAATCTGGGTGTATATGAAACTGTGACATTAAACTCCCATTGAGACTAGCCTAAGGGAGAATTCTCGAAAAAGTCAGCCTACCACGTAGAAGATGGAGATAAGAGAAGGAAGTGGCAGCAAGGGGAAGGCAGTTCGAGCAACAGTTCAGGACGAGTTGTTGAAAATGAATGGAAACAAATATGGAAACTGCAATGCCCACCAAAAATGCAACAATTTATATGGAGAGTAGCCCATTACAGCTTGCCTTTGAAGATAAATATCAAACGAAAGGGAAACGTGTTGAATACAAGGTGCCCATTATGCTTGAGATTTGATGAGAACGGGGGGCCATTGTTTCCTGAAATGTAAGTATTGATTTCATCAGGTTTTATTTGTGTTGGTAACTGTGATTGATGAGTTTCGTCCTAATAAAACTCTGTTTATCTCTCTTTTAAGTATCCTACCAACTCATCAAACAAAAATGATTTGACATAACAATAAATGAGAATAAAACTCTGTTAAAACCTTCATTGAGACTGGCCTAGTCATCAGTTCACTACAATCAGTCGAGAGTACACAGCTGTTCATCACCAAGAGGCAAGAGAAAAGAACTAACATTCACAATATAGTACTAATAGGGGTTACTTCCACATTACATAACAAGGTAGTACTAGTAAATTGGGTTACCATTTGACATCTAGGTATTCAAAACAAACGTTAACATGTCGCTGGAAAATACAGCAGAAAGATAGCATATATAGGGCATGCTGCATCTGGAAGGGACTAGCTAGAGGCCAGAAGCAAACATCACTGAGATTAGATACTTCAAGCTTTGGTAAGCACGATGGTAGTCTTCATTAGATTCCTCCAAATGCCAAACAAAAGGCCAAACAGCTGGTGGACATCATCTTCTTTATGTTTGATTTCAGTCAACTTCAAGTTTGGACACTGGAAAGTTAATGCTTCCTGACATTTTACAGATATGCTCTCTGGATGCTCAGTTCTTTTCTTTTTCTTTTTCCTTTTCCTTTTCCTGGAACCTTCTGGAAGCTTTTGACAGTAAACAATGTTCATGCAAGAAGATTGATAAAGTAAGACTATGGAACATGATAGACCAAGAAAAAGGGAAGCACCTTGCAATATTGCAGACTAAGCTTCTCCAAACTAGGGGCATTTTTCAGAAAGTGTCCTAGGGTCTGGAAGTCGTCACTCAGATCACATCCATCGAACAACAGGGTCCTAAGATTAGGAAATGTTGGGAAAGTATCTGATCCCTCATGAAGTATCGACTGCAACACATGAATAAGAAACATCACAATTTATCCTTCTTTTCAGGAACGGATGGGTTAATCTTCTTGATTTCTTGATTTGCATAGCAGTGTATCAATTATTACATTGTTTCATTTGTACCACATGACATTTTTTTTTTTTGAGCAAGCACCAGGGGGGATGATGAGTCCCCCCCGCCCCCCACCTGAATATATTACCACGGGTTTCAGAGGGAACCTCTGATTTGGGGGGGGGGGGGTGGGGGGGGTGTGTGGAGGCGGGTCAACAAGGGTTGCATCCCAAAGAGCAGGAAGGAGAGGATTCTTGCGGGGGATTCAGCAGCACCAGAGCTGGGCAGTGCTTCTGCAAGGGAGCATTAGTTCCCTTCAATAATCAACTCTACAGAAACTAATATATGTACCATGCACAATTTAGGAATCTATGTTGACCAACTGTTCAAGAGAATCATCAAATTTCAAATAATGACACAAGACTAACGGAAGGTTGAGAAACATACCGTTTTTGAACCAGATAGTTCTAACTTTTTCACATTAGTTATGCTGGAAAGAAGCTTGCATGGTTTTCTCTGTGAGGTACTTTTAGACTGGCTGTCGGGTTTCAAACATATCGTTGAATTTGCCACGAACGGCATCTCATTCACCAAAATACCACCCCAGTTGCATTCAATATTAATGACCAGGTAAAAAGAAACAAGATCTGGGGCTGTGATATTCAGTACTTTACCACAATAAGTTGTACAATCCTCGACTATCAAGTTCTTTAGAGTGCAAGATATGATTTCTGGAGAATCAAATAAACATCTGTCAAGCTCCAAATCTTCCAGTAAAGGACAGCCAGAAGGAAGCAGCTGGGTGAAACTCTTATCCAAAGCAACAAGATGCAACTTTTTTAGGCGACAAGCATTGGAACCCAAATGAGGTAATCCATAAAACAAATAAGTACTGGAAGACCTATATATCTCCACCACTGCAGGGCAGCACTTCAGTCCACGTCGGATCCATCGCTCGACAACTTTAAAACCATAGGTGTGTGTAACATGAAACCGGAACGTATCCAATGATGAAGCACGGTGAAACATCAACAAGCTGTTCACAAATTCCTCAAACTGATCACCTTTCTTGGGCCCCGAGGCTGTCAAGTCAAACTCCTGTTGATCTATGTTGAGACATGGCATGCTGCACCAGAGGTGTTCCCACCTGTGTGACAGCAAACACGTCTGCACGGCCTGTCGCACAGGGAGGAAAGACATGATGGTTGAGCTTAACCGGTCTCCTGCAGCCACAACAATCTTGTTGCAGCTCCTCATGGGAAGCGTTTGGGCCATCAGCATAAATTATATCAGTTCTAAGCTGAAAAAGCTTAACCATAGGGGAAGCAAAGGGTGGATTTGGGCAAGCACATGTTCAAAACACACCAGACTAAAGTTGTTTGATCTAGCTAAGGTCCTAGCTATAGATCTACAGGTACCGAAGATTGATGCAACAATTTGGCATTACTACTCGCTTGAGTGTTTTCGTAACTTGGCACGTATATTAAACACTACCGCCCAAATCCCAGTACAAATTGCGTTTTAGGGGAATGATGAGAAGGGAGGAGTGCGCCCAGAATCCAACACAACTGAATTTCACCTAAGTTTGATCGGCGCCTCACTCTTGCTGGTTACCGTCTCCAGTCTCCACGGCGGTCAAGATATCATCAGAAAATTTGATGAAAAGCCCGCACACTTCAGCCAAACCCTAACCTCGCCGTCGACGGTGGAAGGGTCTCCCGTGAGACGTGAGGTGATTGCGTAACCAAGGCAGCCTAATTAAGGAGCTTGTCAGCGACGAGATTTTAGATTTACCTTTCTTTCACTTCCGGTTGGAGGCGGCGGAGATGTCGATCACCGGATTGAGCCGCGCGACTGGATCTTGACGGGAGCTGGAGTCACAGCTGTTGGTAACCAACACATAAATTTGATCAAATACATTAAAAAAACTAATATTTATAATATCAAATAAATACTATTAAATAACCACGTCGTATATTTTCAAAATAAACCAATTTAAAGATAACTAGTAATATTATTTTCCACAAAATCTAGTTAAACTTAGAGTTGGTTGACTTCTTTAAAATAAAAGATATAAATTTATTTAGAACTAAGGGAGTAGTCCACTACTAGAGAAGATCCACCAAACAAAAAGATTATGAATATAAATTTATTTAGAACTAAGGGAGTAGTCCACTACTAGAGAAGATCCACCAAACAAAAAGATTATGAAGATCTAATGGCTGAGATTGAATCCAAATTGAAAAAAAAAAACTAATGCTTTCTCCGGATGGTGTTTCGGGCACATCCAATGGACTAATTCAGTACTTGCTTGTACACTCGATCTGAGGCAAACTAACAATTAGGCTCTAATGGTAGGATCACATTTACTTTGGTGCCTCTCTGGTGGTAGTCACCGGTTTAATCCGTTGACCCCCCAAGAACCTCTCAGGTGAGCCACACAATAGCTCGAGCTCACCACCCCGATAGTGAACATCAGAAATCTGGTGTCTCTATTCAAACATCCTGCCAAGTGAATAGTGCTAGGACATGCTTCGGTTCTGTCATTAGAGTAGGTATTGGACTTTTTCAGTTCCTAACTCTAGCCTCTATTAACCTGCTCGGTGCATCCTATACACACCACATTCTCTGGTGACCTCCCTCAGGAGGCACCGATTTTTTTCGATGAGGGCGTAAAACCTGCCCTAAATTCCAAACTTCACAAGCACTAAGTAAGCTTTTGAAAGAATTTTTCTAGATTTTCTAACTCCAATGTTTTCTAACATGTCTTCCACTTTAAACACTAAGTTAGCTTTCGAAAGAATTTTTCACTCTGCATCTCACCATGGTTCTATGTTTGATGCGTATGCATAGCTAGTTCAAACCTAGTAGCACTAGAGAATTAGAGTTTCTATCTTAATAGTACGACTACGTATCCTAAACCTGACCACACAGTCAATTGCATCTCAACCAACAAAATAAAAAACCCCTAGCATATACCTTTGCCTTTAGGCTTGTTTTTATCTCCTTTCTCTAAGTGTGAACTTGCTCTGTATGGCTTGATCATCGGTATCTCTCAACCATCTCTTAGCCTTACTCACCACCTTGAATGAAACGTATCTCAATCACAACTTAGTTGAAAGCATCATTTCACTAATTTCAACATAACTAGTGGCACAAGCATTTTCATCACCCTAGTATCATAACTGTTGATCCGTGACATAAGTTTGAAATATTATGAGATAAATAAATTAAATATTACAAAATGATACATCTCTTTGTAGTGAGGAACTGAGGATGAACATGGAGCGTGAGCACCAGGCGACAAGGGCGATGCATGAAGGCCGGCGACGACAACACACTATCTCCAGTGACAAGCGTGGCGGTTCACGAGCACTAGGCAGGCGAGGCCAGCGAATGAGCATCAGGACTTCAGGAGCTAGCACGAGGCGGGTGGCAAGCATGATGAATGAGCGAGAAAGGAGATGCGTGTGTGAGGGCAGAAATGTTGGCGCACGACTTTCTTCACCGGGCAAGGGTGTGAGGTGCGATGTGCCGGTGCACGAAACGGGCATTTCGTCGACGTGGCCCTTTTGCTAGGTGAATGGCATGACGAGCATGGCGCCGTGAGGCATGAATAGCCAACTCTTTCGCAAAAAAATACCGAATAGTATTATTTTAATAGTTATATTATCTTGGAGCAATTTTGTTATGAACCACTGTTCAATTAAACTTTTTTTGGTACCGCTGGTAACGCGACATCAATTTTTCTGTCATGTTGCAATTTTTTTTTCATATATTTAAGTGTAAAACTTTAAGCTCACTTTATTATTACAACGTTTTAAAAAAACTGATTAAAATTTTACTATATATATATGCCCATAAGACAAGTGCATTAATTTGCTCTAAAATAATGTGTCTTACAATATTATTAGCATTATTCCATTAGTCGTGGAGACTATCCTCTCAGCCTCTACCTGCGGCGGCGTTGAGAGGGTAATCACGTTCCACCAGCCATAGCCAATGACAATGGACACGAGGCATGGGGCCGTCACCCTGACACGCCACTTCTCAGCATCGAGACGCCGCTTCGCAGTGCAACCATACAAGGTCAAGCTCTTGAGCGTGCCGGAGACAATCTCCTCAAAGTCGTCGAAGGCGCAACCTTCGATCACCAGATCTTGCAGCACGTGGCACCCGCCGGTCCGCAGGCAGCCGGCAAAGCCGTCGCCGTCGCCGTCGCCGCCGCCGCCGTCCAGAAGCACGCCGGAGAGGCAGAGTCTTGTCAGGCGGCTAGAGGTGGCGGTGCCCAGAGGAGGCATCTTGGCAAAAGAGGCCGCGAACCGGAGCCTGATCTCGAGCGTGGCCGGCCGGTACGCGGCTCCCTGGAGGATCCATCTGACGACCTGCTCTCTGACGTCGTGCCGGTACGTGCTGACGCGCAGCCGGAACCTGTCCAGGGTCGGGGCGCGGTGGTACTGGAGCAGCCCGGTGGCGAAGTCCTTGAACTTCTCCCATTGCATCTCGCTGAGGGCCGGCGGTAGCGGCGGCGGCGCTGCCGCGGCGGACTTGGGCTTGTCGTCGTCCATGTGAGAGTCCACGTCGAGGCTCGGCGCCGACCGCCACAGGTCGCGCCACCGCCGCGACAGCGTGCACGTCTGCACGGCCTGCCGCGCCGTGAGGCAGGACATGACGCAGTGGACGAGGGCGTCCGGCAGGGCGCTCAGCCGGTCCACGCCGTGGCCGCTGCTGCTCTTGGCGGGGCGCTCGCCGCTCATCTCCAGCGCCGTCGCCGTTTCGAGGGTGCGCGTTCCTTGGTTTGCAAATTAAACCTGCAGTTGCAATGCTGCCGGGGCCAAAGGGATCCAAGAAAACGGGCGATATACTCCTGTATATTTATATATTGATTGATTGACAGGAGATTTGTATAATTTTGCTGTAAAAAAAACAGGACTCAATCTCTCTGCCAGCCTGATTTCAACTTTCAACCTAGAGATCTTTCCCATGTTAAGCAAAGGGCAGTCGAAGAGGGGGACGCAAACACTGCATTTCATCACGCACAGGCAACGGAACCCCAACCCCACCCCCCACCCCCACCCCCCCAAAAAAAAAACCTCAGCGATTACGAAGGAACAATATCCGGGACTTTTACATTCCAACAGTTACTCTGGCAGTGTCAACGCCCGAGTGAACTGCTAACAGCTCCTTTCACTGAAGATGAAGCAAAACACATGCAGTTCTGGAGGACTGTCGAAACACAGATAATGGAACTTCTACAAAGTTTTCATCATGGAGCACTCCAGCTAGAGAGCATGAGGACTGTCGAAACACAGATAATGGAACTTCTACAAAGTTTCCATCATGGAGCACTCCAGCTAGAGAGCATAAACCAGTCATACATGGTACTGCTGCCTTAGAAAGAGGGTGCAGTTGCAGTTGATGCTTTCAGACCAATATGCCTACAGAACTATATTATTGTAAAAATCCTCACGTTTCAAAAGGAAATCCCAAGAATGATTGACAGTAATCAAACCGGCTTCCTGAAAGGGAGGTCTCAATCTCGGAGTCTTATTTTTTGCGGCAGAATTGGTGCAATGCTGTCACAAAAGGAAAACACCTGCTCTTACTGTCAAACTTGACTTCACGAAGGCATTCGATACAGTTCATTGGGAGGGCTTGCAAACAATTCTACAAGTCTGCGGATTCAATGATCTCTGGCGGGGTTGGATAACAGACGTTCTTCAGTCATCCAATTCAGCGGCAATTGTAAGCAAGGTCAGACAAGGAGAGACCCACTGTCCCCCTATCTATTTCTTTTGGTCGCCATGACCCTGCAACAGTTGTCAAGAGCAATCATGCCTCAATACGTCACCCAATAGAACACAGCTTACCATGCCCGGTCCTCCAGTACACGGACGATACTCTCATCGTCATCGTCCGTGGGGAGGCACCGGATGTGGTCAACATCAAGCACCTGCTGGAAATGTTCGCAGATGCCACTGGGCTAAGGATAAATTTCAACAAGAGCACGGCAGTTCCGATACACATGGCTGAAGATTCAGTGCAACAATGTATATCCTTGCTTGTTTGCAAGAGGGAAAATCTCCCCCAGGTGTACCTTGGAGGACTGCCTCTCTCAATACATAAGCTCCCTACATCAGCGTTCAACAATTTCATTGACAAGACCGACATCTGGGGAACATTAGTTTGTGATTACAATTTGCAAACATAATCCTGTTTAGTCTGCTTTTATTCTGATTTTTTTTTCGGAACATGCTTGCTTATAAGTGTACAAAATATGGAAAGCCTTGAACGAGTCCATATCATTCACAGTAACATTGTTTTCGTTCCAGCAACAGAGCTAGTACAAAACACATACCGAATTAATGCTGCTATAAGAAAGAATGACGTGACTACACATGCTTTCAGCTTTTAAGATAAAAGTACTCCAAATAAAATCCCACCAAATATCAAAGCTCCGAACCATTTGTTGGAGACAAACCTGCAAGAAGACATGAATTCAACAGACAATTTCAGCTTGAACTCCATAGTAATAGGATGATTAAACTCAGCAAAAACGCAAATTTTCTAATAAATGTCCTCAAGCAACGAACATATATTCAGTTGAACAACACATACATCCTGCTGCAATCTGAGCGGCTTGATAAGTCGACAGTCGAAATCTGCCATGCCAACTGTGCAGCCGCAGCTATCAAGAAAGGATAGTAGGACCATGCTGTCCAACATGATTGAGGTATGTACTCAGTATATAACATAAAAAAAACAGAAGTACTCTTACATACTGAATAAAAAAACTTTGTGGTTCCGAGCACCAACCTAGATTAGCATTGTAGCCAGTGAGTGCTAAGCTGCCGATGCACGCAGCACCAAATTGGTCATGCCTCCAAACATTAAGGCTGTGGACTTAACTCCTACTTTGATGTCATCTTCTTTGTCCTGATAAATGCATTTGTAAAGAGAATAAGAGATCACCAACAGCCTCGAAAAATGATTTCAGATATGGAACAACAACGTCAAGATATACATACCTGATGAGCATATATGGTATCATATACCAGTGTCCAACATATGCTAGCAGTATACAATGGAAGGATGACTGCAGAGTCTAAGCTCCCTTTAACAGCAGCCCATCCTAACAAAGCTCCACAGTTTATGGCCAAACCAAGATAGGCTTGAGGCTGTCATATGGATCATTAGAATCATGTATTAATTACTCCATGTAAACTAGAGAATATAAGGTAGTATTCCAAGCCTCTCAATAATTTGGCTTTAATTCGTACCCAATATGTGATCCTCTTCATCAACGGGTAGGTGAAGACCAGAACAAGAAAAGATGCTCCATGAATAAGGCTGCATGGAGGAAATGACACAAATGTGGCACAAAATGGGGATAATGATTAATAATTTAATATACTCGGAAAGAAGAAATATGCACATAAATAATGCAAGAATTGCTCTAGTTTTTTCAGTCACGAGATTTGAAAAGGACATAGATGTACATAAATGTTGGAAAATAGAAACATGTAACAGAGATTCTTTTCTGGCTGTAACTGCAGAGCTATTTCCTGCTAGCTATTCCTGAATATCAATTGCTTTTATCTGTACATAATATTTGTCATATCACTAAATCCTGAATATTTTTGCAGTAGCTGAAAGTGATGAATATTATAGCAGTGAATTATATTGTTGAATAAATATAGCTCTGAACAAAGTGAGTGCATAGATCAAATAAAGCAACAGATGAGTAATGATACAAAAATTTCATAACCAATATTTCTATATACTATCGCAATGACCAATTAAATCAACTTATATTTCTACCTGTGCAGAAATGAAAAGAAAAATGACAACTAAAACTAACTACAGCAAGTTATCAAATGCAATCATCTGCCCTTCTGTGGCCACAATTGGTTGGCACTTGGCAAGCCACAGGTTCTATCCGCCTCAAAAAAGTCGATTCCACAATAATGAGAACTGCATCCGTTAGCTTATTTGTGGAAGCAGAATGAAGAAACGAGTGATTGATCTATACCTATATATTAATTCAGTTGGAGAAGAAAGCCAAACCAAAGCAGGACAGAAACACAAGAAAGTACAATCCTTGTGAAAGGGTTAGGACACCTGATGCCAAAGGCCTCTTTTTTGTCCGCTCAACCTGCAACAAAAACATGAAAGCGTGAGGTCTAAACAATCTCCTTTGTCAATTAATTAGTTATAAATGCAAGATGCAGCCACCATGTAACTGTATTGTTTTATAAACCCTTGCTCTTTGATAGATGAAGAATATGCTGCATATCTCAAAAACTGTATAGATTTCTTTTTTTTCTCATTTCATGATTGCAACGAACGATTTGAAATGCACTTTTGACGAACAATAAATAGTATACAAAAACTAGTTTTTTACTCAAAACGTAAAGAACCTTCTTATCGATGTCTCGGTCGAGAATATCATTCACCGTGCAGCCAACACCCCTTAGGATAACTGATCCACATGCAAAGAGTGCCAGCATCTTCATGTCTGGGACCTCCCCTTTCGGTGTTGCTAATGTGACTGACCTGTGAAGCAAAGATATATAACCACTTTTCAATAATAATAATAATGTAAATAAAGACCAAACATGCCGAAGATTATTATGTACTCTGCTAAATTTTCTAGGCTGATCTAAATAGCACGCATCCTTGACTGAAGATTATTTTGAAAGCATGTGCTGAGAAATAAATTGCTTTAATTTAACGTCGTCAGATTTGGCAAAGCGAGTGAACACCGAATGAACTTCTAGCGCTTCTTGTGTGCAAACGCCAAGTCTCTTGGAAGATCGCACATCTCCTTAATTTTTTGACGTTACAATGTTTTTAGCTTGTAGTAGCAATTTTTATAGATGCGGCTATATATGAGCCTATGACCAATTGACCAGTACATTAAAATCCAGTAGTTTGTAGGGGCCTCTTTGGCGTTTCCGAGGCTGCTCGCCTTGGTCTCGTCCTCGTGGTCGGATTGTGTACTTGACTTTCTCTTCCTCTTAATGAAAAACGGGCACAACCCGGTCTCGGAAAAAAGTACGCATTTTTATTACAAATACAAGAAAAGAACAGAATAAATGGCTTAGCTGTAGCCTGTAGCATACCAAAAACATGGCCATAAGATGAGCCAGTTGCCGATGGGCTTGTCAAGACGGGCGAGCAGCGCATAGGGTCTAGCCACCTCAGGGAGCCAGGGGTGCACCCAGGAAGAAGCCTTGTTTCGAGCCATTTTCGAAGAACCCGCCGGTGCACCGGAGGAAGCTGGATCAGTGGGAGGAGGAGAGGAAGAGTACTCTAAGCAGCGGCGGTGCCTATATGGTTTCTACGCAATTGCACGTCTGGTATTGAACAGCTTCAGGCTCTGAGGCGAGCAGGAATCCCCATATATAGTCTTTGGGAGCTGGCTGTCAATGAAATGCTGGTTACTCCCGCCATTTTAAAAGAAAAAAGTATCAAACATTTTAAATTTAACTGAATATATTTATATTTATCACGTGTAATAAGAGTCTAGTATCGTTAGGTAGATTAGTATGCGTTGCTGACTTTGCAGGTGCATGCGGCGGTGGAACAGTCTAGTCTCGTACGTGCCCCACCGACACCGACCTACGCCGACTTTGCTCTCCTTCAGTCCTGCGTCTGTAGTTATGTACCAACGCAGACTCCTCTCCATTTGCCTGAGGCGGGCGGCCAAGCTGTCACGTCTGGGCTCTCATGCCCCGATCCACCACAGTCGCTTCGGCTGCGGCAGCAGGCGGCGCCATCCTCCGACGACCCCGCCCCGCGTGTATGCAGTAAATCTGACAATGGTTCGAGTTAAACCCGGTTTTTTTGGTTTGGTTTGGATCTCGGCCCATTGTCAGCTTTATATGCAGTACAGAGACACATTGGACTTTGCCACTTTGGACAGAGACCGTCAGGTCTCCAACGACTTTCTGTTAACGCGCAGCAGGTCTAGGGATTACTCCATACTCCCTCCGTCCTATTAAATTTGTCAATTTGGACTTCATATCATTTTATTTAATTATTTGTCTTATTCAATTTTTTTTATAAATATAATTTATTTTATTATGATTTCTTTTATCAATAAAGATATTTGAATATTGATTGATTTATTTTATTATTTGTATAAATATTTTAAAGAAGACGGATAGTTAAATGTAAAGTTCAAAAATTAAAAACGATATTCTCTATGGGGTAGAGGGAGTAGACTCTTTGGACAGAGACAGCTAGGTCTCCTACGACTTTCTGTTAGCGCCAGTTTCAGTTACTGAATGTGGAAGTCAACCATCACAGTTGGTCACAAATTGTCGGTGCTAGAACTGGTGATCCTAGCGCCAACTAGTAAATTTATGGTGCGTGCTCCCAACTTCGGAAGGTGTGCAAGATGGACACAAGGATTTTATATTGGTTCGGGCAAGAGAAGGCCCTACGTCCAGTGGGGGGAGGATGACTTGTATTATCTTTGCACCTAGGTGCTTGTAGGTAGGGGTGTACAAGCGGTTGAGAGAGGGCGCTGGTCCCAAGTCTCGTGGTTGATTGAGTGGAATGCCAATATCGTGCTAATGAGAGCTTGCCCACTAAGGGCCCCCGTCCTCCCCTTTTATAGCCGTAAGGGGAGGATGGGGTTTACAAAGGGTGCCCCTGCATGTGAAGGGGTCGTGAGCGTCTTCCTCTCCTGGTCCGAGGCCTCGGAGCCGGTGGCCTTCCTTGTGCTGAGGCCTCGGAGTGGGTGGCGGCACTGTTGGGTATGGCCTGGCACTGCTGGTCATGGGCGTAGCTGCGGGGTGTCACCTCCCCTGTCCTGGCAATGGAGAAGACGTCTGTCCCTGTGTAGGTTGGCGGAGTGGCGATGGACGGCGTGTCCGAGCCCTGTAGCTTGCTGTAGCCTTGACTCGCCTCGAGTCCGAGGCTCGGAGGGCCTCGGAGCCTGCTGCCGTACGTGGAGTAGTTGGCACAGGGGAGGACGGTCATCGGGGCAGTCGCTGCCCATCCCGGGCTCAGAAAACCCGGGAGGGACTGTTGTTTGACCGGCGTCCCGTCTGACCTGACTTCCGTACGGAGGATGACACCGGATGACGGCCCTTGGCGTGGCAGTCGGCGCTCCGAGGCTTCGGTGATTTAACCTGTCACAGAAAGTAGGCAAAACAGTGCCCTACAGTGGTGGGCACGGCCACCACCGTGGAGGATGACGAAACCCTGAGCGCGGGCGTGAACAGTGATGGGACAGCCTCCTTATCCTGCCAAGGGATTGCGTCACTCTGACTAGAACTGTAGAGAGGTGGGCGGCAGATATACATCCAGTTAGAGGCTTGGTTTGACCAGGGAGTGTGGAGCGTCCCCGGCCCGAGGCCTAGGGCGCCAGGGGCTCAGGCGAGTCGGAAGGCGGGAGCTCGTCCGAGGCCTCGGGGGGGAGGGCTCGGGCGAGGCGGAAAAGCGCCCGTCCGAGGCTCTCGGCGAGGAGGGTTCGGACGAGGCGGAAGGCCGCCCCGTCCGAGGGCTTCGGCGGGGAAGGGCTTGGACGAGGCGGAAAGGAGCGCGCTGGGCTTCGATGGGCCGTGCTTTGTTGTTGTGAGGTCTGGTTTTGCGTTTGTTGGGCCCGGTTTATGTGACATGTCTGGGGGCCCAAGTTTTGGTATCCGACAGTAGCCCCCGAACCTCTGAAGGAGTGGGTGCACTCGTTCGGAGCCTGTGGCTTTGAGCCAGGCTTCTGCCGGGCGCGTTGTTGGGTATTCTGGGTTCTTCTCCGCTGGGTGCATGCAAGCGCACCCGGCGGGTGTAGCCCCTGAGGCCTTGGAGGAGTGTGGGCACTCCTCTGAGGGCTTGCGCGTGTTTTGGTGGGAGCGTCCCTTTCGTCTGCCGAGCCCCCAGGCCCGTCGGCTCGTCCAGGAGTTCGGCGAGTTAGATGACGTTTCCCAACCTCAGCCTCTGCGCCGGGAGAGCCCCCGAGCCCCATCCTGGTGTGGGACGGCCGAGCGGTACTTAGTCATTAGTTTTGCCCGTACCTCAGCATCCCTTCCGCAGGGAGGAGGGTGGATTTTGCCATGCTGCCGTCGACAGGTGTCGAACATGGTTAGATCCGGTGAGCTGATAACAGGTAGGTCCAAGTGGAACGCCCGTGCCCTGTTCATTGGGGGTCGGCTGGGCCCGGAGGCGCGTTCCATTAGAGCCTACAAGGTGTGTCTGAGGTGGGGCTCGGGTCCTGTCCGCTAGGTCCCGAGGGCTCGGTGCACTCCCACGCGGGATCCCCCTAACTCAAACTGCCTCGCTGGCCTCGGACACGGCGGGGACGGTCCCCCGCTATGTAGGGCTAGGCTGTGTATGAGACCGTCCCGAGCCACCCCCGACTCGGTGGCCTCGAGGCGGCCGGGAACCCACCGGTGGGCCAGCCCCGAGCCTCGGACCAGAAATAGGCCGCCGCCCGCACTCCTTCACGGGGAAGGAAGCCCCCGTTTGACCCGGGCCGTGGGGACGTGGGCGCGTCTTTTTCAGCGGCCTTCTCGGGCGTCCGCATCAAGGAAGAAGCGGGCCCCCCTACGCCCGTGGGTGTTTTGTGCACTGCGCGCGTGCCCACGGGTCCCATGGAAGACGTGACGGTGGCGTGCGCCGCCGCAAATGCCATCGTTGTTACGCGCGGCAGCCAGGGCCCCGTGCCCGTGAGCCGATCCTCTATGGAGGATGACCCCCGCAATGTGCGTGTTTTTCCCGGCCCGCAGGCGCGGCCGCCGGGTGCGGGCGCCGGGGCTCGGTGAAACACAATCGAGTAGGAAAATTGGGAACCGATACGCATTAAATGCAGGAAGGTGAACCGCTAGGGTTGACCGGGTATAAGTACCGGGCGGCGGTGGTGCCGGGCCTTCCTCTCGCCTTCCCATTGCCATTGCCTCCGCTCTTGCCTTCATCACGCCGAGTCGCCGAGCGCCTCGAGAGAAAGAAGAGAAAAGAGAGGGGAGAGAAAAACCTCGCCGCGCCGCCCCCGCCCAGCCTTTCTTCTCGATGGCGCCAAGGGTCGACATCATCGGCACGGAGGACCGGGAGACGTGCTCGATCCACGGAGGCCGAGCCGACGCCGCTGGTGGAGAAGGGGTCTTCGCGCCCCCGCCCGCCGTCCCCAAAGCCGGAATGGATCGCCCCGCCGCCCAAGCATCGGTTTCCGATGCCGCCGGAAGGGTACGTCGTGAGCTTCACGCCGTTCCACGAGCGTGGGTTCGGCATGCCGGTAGGCCGATTCTTCTGCGGGCGCCCCGGAGTACTAGGGCCTGGAGCTGCACAACCTTGCCCCCAACTCAATCACGCAGTGGCGGTGTTCGCCGCCTGCGGTGAGGGGTACCTTGGAGTCGAGGCCTACTGGGACCTCTCGGGTCTACTTCTTCGAGGCCGCCCTCTTCTTGAAGGTCCCCAAGGGAACGGAGAAGGAGAAGGGGAGGAGGCTGGCCGTCCGAGCCAGGAGCTGCACGCTGCAATTGCGGGCCCGCATCCGGCAAGCCTACATTCCGGCGAAGCTCGCGTCCTCCAACCGCGGCTGGCACAGCAAGTGGTGCTACCTCCGCAACGACTACAATCACCTCCCGGCCTACACCGGGAAGTCGATTGATGTAGAGCCGCCGTCGTGGAAGAAGGAGTTGATCTCGGAGAAGGTGACCCCGTTGAGGAAGGTGCTGGCCGCCTTGAAGCATCTGACCCAGGCGGGGTTGGATGCGTCGGTGGTGATCGCCGGTTTCCACAAGCGGCGGGTGCTGCCCCTTATGTTGAGGCGGTACTCCATGTACGACATGAGGGACGCTAACGCCTGGGAGGGCATCAGGATGGCGCCCGAGGACCTCGACAACAAAGAGATCCTCGAGCGGATGAACAAGGCGGTGGCGGCGGACCCCGTCCTGGTGTACAAGGTCGTGATGCGGCCTGAGAAGGGGTACCTCCATGTGGTAAGGCTCATACCTGTGCCTGATACGCGTTCCCCATGCCTTTCTTTGGTCTTTATCCTTGCCTTTGTCTCTGTAGGGACTCGCCGGGAGGCTGACAGCGTCCAAGCCCCCAATCTCCGCGGAGAAAGAGGCCAACAGGGCCTACGCGGAGGCGAGGAAGAAGAAGAAGGAGAGCCGGAGGGAGCGGAACGTCCGCAAGCAGCGGGAGAGAGAGGACCTGGCGAAGCATCGGCGCCGCCAGGAGCAGGAGGGACTCCCGCGAGAGGAGACGCCGTCGGACACCACCGACGGTGGCGACGATGACGACGACGATGAGGAGGAGGAGTGGTACGATGACGACCTGTGCAGCTTCTTGGGGCTGGGCGCGCTAGGGGAGGCGTCGCAGCCCCAATCTCCTGGTGGTGCGCCGTGCGCGCAGGTGGCGGAGGAGTCCGCCGCCAAGGGTTCGGCCTCGGCTTCGTCCCGAGCCGAGGCCGCGGTGAGGCCGAGGCCGATATCCCCCGAGGGGGAGGTGGAACGCCGTGGGGGAAGAGAGCAGCCGAGGCCACCCCCCCGCCCGAGCGGCAAGGGGGCGCGGGACGGCCGGAGGCGTGACTTCGGCGGGAGAGGCGCAGCCCCTCCGAGGCCAACCAGCGTCGGTGAGCCCGAGCGGAAGCGAATCAACCCGCCCCGAGGCAGCCCGAGGCGGTGGGAAGCGGATCCGAGGGCGGGGTCGGACGCCCGATGAAGGGGCGAGGACGACAAGGCGCCCGAGGCCCCTGTCTTCGGGCGCGGCCCCGACGGGCGTCAAGATCAAGGTGCCGGTTGCCGGGTAAGTGTTGCTCGGCCTCGGGACCTGTCTTCTGTGGTTGTTTTTCTTTCTTCTTTTCCTCTGACGCTCCCTTCTTGCCCTTGCAGCCTAAAGCGCAGGGCCGGCCCAGATCCCAGCTCCGCTTTCACAAGTGAAAGCGGCCGGGGGGGTAGAAGCGAGCCTCGGGCTGCCCTGCAGGCAGTGGCGCAGCCTGTGAGGGAAAAGGTGCGGCCGAGGTGCCGGCCCAAGGAGGCGCCCTTTGTCCGCGACGAGGATACGGGCGAGGACATCCGCCGCAAAAGGCGAAAGGCACCGCCGAGGTGCCGCCAATCGAGGGGGCGGTCTCGGCAGGCGCCGAGGGTGTGGCGGAGACGCTGCCGCGGAGGCCGCCGCAGACGTGGCCATGGAGGAACAGACGCCGGCTCCATCCCCGCCCCGAGTTGTGGCTGATGAGGTGGTGGAGATTCCTCCCTCGAAAGAGGCCGCGGACGCGCGGGGGAAGGGGGCGCTTGCCGAGGACGCAACTTCCTCCGGTGGCGAGCCGGGAAAGTCACTGGCCGAGGGGCCTGTTGAGGCTGAGGGGTCGTTCGGTCAAAAGGCCACCGGCTCCAGGGAGCTCGCAAAGGCGCCACGGCTAGTCTGGACGGACCGTCAGGACCCCGAGGGGCGGCCGGTCTATGTGCTGGACGACACCGTGGAGGGGCACCTGTGGGAACAAGCTGGGAAGTGCCAGGAGCTGGCCGAGAGATCGCTTAGGACTCTCTCATCGATCCTGCCCACAGAGCTCCCTAATGTGCTAAAGGTAAGCCGACCCCCATGGTTTTCTTGTCATAAGAGCTCTTTCTTAATGGCTGAATGATTGGGCTCGACATCGCAGGAGTCGGGCGCAGTGTCCCGGCCGAAATTGAGTTCATCCGGGCGGGGGCCGGCCTTACCAGCGAGCTCCATCGCCAGAAGGAGCTCATGGCCCAGCTGAGCACATCCTCGTCGGCCGGAGACGAGGAGATCGAGAAGCCTGGCCTCCTCGCCTCGCACTGAAGGCCGAGGTCTCGACGACGCGTGAAGAGGCCACTCTTTCGAAGGGGATTGTGGCAAAACATGCGATGGACCTCGACCGACTCTGGGCCGAGAGGGAGGTGATGAGGGCTGAAGTTACCCGCCGGGCCGACTCCGCCCGTGCCTTGTCCGAGAGGCCGGTGACCATAGAGACTGACCACCAGCTCCTCAGCGACGACAACGCCTTGTTGAGTGTCGAACTCCTGCAGGCGGTGTCCAAGGCCGAGACCCTTCGTAACCAGCGGGAAGGTAAGCGTCATACCTGTACGTCGTGCCTCTACTGCCTCGTCACGGAGTTTGACTCTCAGACTATCACAGCCCGGAGGGGGAAGGTGTCGAGCTGGAGGCGAGCCTCGCCGCCGCAGCGCCTACAACTCAAAGACAGCGAGCTCGACACTTTATCGCAGAAGGTTGTGGCCGTCTCAGGCCGAGGTCAAGGCCGGTGACGCCGCTGGGAGCAAATCCTGGCCGGCGACCGGGCTACGCTGCCCAAAGGATGGAGGCGCGCGCCTCGACGCCCTTCGGATCGGGTGTCGATACGCCAAGGCCGACCATGTCCCACTACGAGCTTGATCTCCCCGGATCTCCGAGGGGCTCGTGGTGGCCGAAGAGGAAGTGGGCCGTGAGAGTGAGGTGTTGCCGAGCTGCCCAGAGGCCGAGGCGAAGCGGGGCCCCGTCCCGCGCTGGTCGGAATCTTCTCCCCCTGCTGGCCGTCCTCGCCTCCTCCCGGTTGAAGCCGACGCCGAGTGCCACGGGCGCCACTGCCGAGATGGTGGGGGGCCGGACGCCCCTCGTAGGTTCTCGCAGTTCGGGCCGAGTGCCCATGTAAAAACTATATTGGTTTCTTTTTGGGAGCACTCGTGCTAATGGCCCATCGTGGCCTTGTGTTTTGTGGTGGCGTTTTCGTTTTTTTTCGCGCCCTTTTCGATCCCGATCCGCACTTAGGCTCGAGTCTTGCGAGACTATTTTGAATTTAGGGGCCGTTCCTTAGTTGAGGGTAGCGGTAGGGGGTACCATAGCCCGTGGGCGTGGGTGGCCTCGCAGCCTCTGCCGAGCCCCGACATCTAGAACAACCCTCTCGCAATGGTCAAGTCCTCCCTTGGCCGAGGGTGGCGAGTAGAGGTACCGTAGCACATGGGCGTAGGTGGCCTCGCGGCTCACCCAACCCCTAGGTTCGGGATGACTTTCTCTAATTGCTCTTTCCTAAATGTTCGAGACCTTGGGTACGAAAAATTTGCGAAGAACGACCGAGGAAAAATGAGAAGTGTTTTTGGGGTGCCTTTCAGAGGGGGTTCCCCCTTTCCCCCCGAGAGGCTCGGTTTTGGTATGTCAAAACCGAGTCTCACTCAACTCTTTCGAGAGTGTTATTGTGATCGGGTCCTTAGCCCCCGAGGGCCTCGGATGTGTGTTACGTTTGCGTAAAAATGAACAAGTGCTTGTTGCTTTCATTTCTCTGAAAAAATGTGAGGTACAAAAGTATGTACAAAGCTTGGAAATTTTAAGGGTAGAAGCGACGTAGCTGTTGGATGTAGCAAGCGTTGTTAAGGATTCGGCCGTCCTCGTCGGGCGAAGCTTGTAAGTGCCCTTTTGAGGACCTCGGCGACGATGTAGGGGCCCTCCCATGGCGGCGTGAGCTTGTGGCGGCCTCGGTTGTCCCGGGCGAAGACGCAGCACCAAGTCGCCTCCTTGAGGTCTCGGGTTCGGACCCGTCGGTTGTGGTAGCGTCGGAAGGGATTGGCCGATATCTAGCCAAGTGTAGAAGGGCGGCGTCCCCGGCTTCCTCAAGCATATCCAAATAATCCTCCCAAGCCATCTGGTTGCGCCGCTCGTCGTAGGCTTTGAGCTTTGGAGAACCGAACTCCAAGTCGGTGGGGAGCACGGCCTCGGTGCCGCACACCAAGAAGAAAGGTGTGAACACCGTGGGTCCGGCCGGGTCGCCGCCCTAAGGCTCCAAAGGACCGAGGGAAGTTCCTCGAGCCACCTTTTGCCGAACTTGTCGAGCTTGTTGAAGATCCGAGGTTTGAGTCCCCGCAAAATCATACCATTGGCGCGTTCTACTTGTCCGCTCGTGCTGGGGATGGGCAACGGCGACCGCATAATACGTGACGTGCCCGCCGCAGGTCTCGTAACCTCTTCCCCGTGAACTAGGTGCCGTGGTCGGTGATGATGGAGTTTGGGACCCCGGCGATGGATGATGTCGGTGAAGAACAGCACCACCGCCGATCGGATATTGGTAACGGGCGTGCTTCGATCCACTTGGAGAGCTTGTCAATGGTGACCAAAGAAGTGGGTGAAGCCCCGGTGCCTTCTTGAGAGGTCCTACAAGGTCCAGCCCCCACACGGCGAATGGCCATGTGATGGGGATGGTTTGGAGTGCCTGAGCCGCAAGTGCGTCGGGCGCTGTAGTACGGCAGCGACCAGCCATTGCGCACTACATGGGTAGCGTCGGTGACTGCGGTTGGCCAGCAAAAGCCCTGCCGGAAGGCACTGCCGACAAGGGAACAGGGAGCGGCGTGGTGCCCACAGACGCCAGCGTGGATTTTGCGGACTAGCTTCAGGCCCTTCTCGGTAGAGATGCATCGTTGCAAGACTCCCGAGGGGCTTCGCTTGTAGAGCTCGTCCTCCACCACGACAAAGGACTTTGCTCTTGTCGCGATGCGTCGGCCCTGGTTGAAGTCTTCGGGGAGCACCCCTCGGACGATCCAATCAAGGTACGGTTTCCTCCAGTCTTGCTTAGGATCGGCTTCGGGACCCTCCTCGTCAAGCTCCATGACCTCGCATCGGGTGCCAAGGGGGCCTCGGCCTCGGACGCTACTATAGCCCTCGAGGGGGGTCGGGCATGTCGTCTGCCTCTGCGCCTTGATCTTCGAAGCTGATGGAGGGGGCCACGAGATCCTTGGTGTAAACATCCAGGGGGACGGGAGCCCTTCCAGCCGCAATCTTGGTGAGCTCGTCGGCGGCCTCGTTGTACCTTCGGGTAATGTGGTTGAGCTCGAGGCCGTTGAACTTGTCTTCCAGACCACACACTGCCTTGCAATACGCATCCATCTTTGGGTCGTGGCAGCTCGAGTCCTTCATGACTTGGTCGATGACGAGTTGCAAGTCCCCTCGGACGTCGAGGCGCTTGACGCCGAGCTCGATGGCGATCTTCAAGCCGTTGAGGAGGCCCTCGTACTCTGCCATGTTGTTTGAAGCAGGGAAATGAAGGCGGACGATGTACCGCATGTGTACCCCGAGGGGCGAGACGAAGAGGAGGCCGGCGCCGGCGCTGGTCTTCATGAGGGACCCCATCGAAGTACATGGTCCAGTACTCCGCTTGGATCCGAGGTGGTGAAAGCTGGGTGTCGGTCCATTCCATGAGGAAATCCGCCAAGACTTGGGACTTGATGGCCTTCCTCGGCGCGTAGGAGAGAGTCTCTCCCATGAGCTCGACGGACCACTTGGCGACCCGGCCCCGAGACTTTCTCGTTCTCGAGGATTTCCCCAACGGAAAGGAGGAGACCACCGCCACCGGGTGGGCGCCAAAGTAGTGCCGAGCTTGCGTCCGAGTCGTGACCACGGCGTAGAGTAGCTTCGGATCTGCGGGTAGCGGATCTTGGTCTCGACAAAGACCTCACCGATGAAGTAAACCGCCTTTTGATCGGCAGGGCGTGGCCTTCCTCCCCGTTTTTCAACGACAATGGCCGCTAACCACTTGGGTTGTCACAACCACGCACAAGAGGAGAGGTTCACCTTCGGGCCGGAGAGACCAATATCGGGCGCGCCGGTAAGGGCAGCTTTGAGCTTGTCGAGAGCCTCCCCGGGCCTCGGCGGTCCAGAGAAGTGCTCCGATTTCCTCAGAGGCGGCACAGGGCGTGCCTTTCTCTTCAAGTCGTGAGATAAAGCGGCTAAGAGCCGCAAGGCAGCCCATGACCCGTTGGAGCCCCTTCAGATCCTTGATCGGCCCCATACTAGTCACCGCGGTCACCTTCTCTGGGTTGGGCTCGATGCCGCGCTTGGAGACGATGAATCCTAAGAGCATGCCTCGGGGGACCCCGAAGACACACTTCTCAGGATTGAGCTTGACGCTTTTGGCCTTAAGGCACCGAAAGGCAATCTCAAGGTCGGCGATGAGGTCGTCTGCCTTCTTGGTTTTGACAACGATATCGTCTACGTAAACCTCCACGGTCTCTCCAATGTGATCCCCAAAGACGCCGAGCATGCACCGCTGGTACGTGGGTTCGACGCTTCGAGTCCGGCGGGCATCGTTACGTAGCAGTACATACCAAAAGGCGTGATGAAGGAAGTCGCGAGCTGGTCGGACTCCATCATGATTTGGTGGTAACCGGAGTAGGCATCAAGAAAGGATAAGAGTTCGCACCCCGAGGTGGAGTCAACTATCTGATCAATACGTGGTAGAGCAAAAGGAACCTTCGGACATGCTTTATTTAGGCTTGTGTAGTCTACACACATCCTCCACTTCCCACTTTCTTCCTAACCAGTACAGGATTAGACAACCACTCGGGATGGAACACCTCCTTGATGAATTCGGCCACCAAAAGCTTGTTCACCTCCTCACCGATGGCCCTGCGCTTCTCCTCATCGAATCGGCGCAGACGCTGCTTCACCGGCTTGGATCCGGCCCTGATATCAAGGGAGTGCTCGGTGACATCCCTCGGAATGCCCGGCATGTCCGAGGGACTCCACGCGAAGATGTCGATGTTTGCGCGGAGAAAGTCGACGAGCACAACTTCCTATTTAGGGTCGAGGGAGGCACAGATCTTCACCGTCTTGCCGGAGGGAGAGCTTGGATCCAGCGGCACCTCCTTCACCCCATTAGACGGCTCGAAAGTGCCGGCGTGGCGCTTGGCGTCGAGGGCCTCGGACAACGCCATGGCTTCAGCGTGCTCGATCGCTTCGACGTCGCAGTTGAATGCGTGCTCGTAGGGATCTAACCCAATGGTGATGACACCGCTTGGGCCCGCATCTTGAGGAGGAGGTAGGTGTAGTTGGGGACGGCCATGAACTTTAACAGATGCGGGACGTCCGAGGATACCATGATAGGTTTCTCGAAGTCGACCACGCCGAAGGTGATGACCTCCTTGTGGAAGTTCGATGGCGTCCCCGAAGAAGACAGGGAGGTCGATCTCGCCTCGAGGGGCCGCACTCAATCCCCAACAGGCCGAGGGTCTCGTGAGTAGAGGATGTTGAGGGCGCCGCCGCCCCATCAACACCTTGGTGAGCCGCACGTTGCCGATGATGGGGTCGACCACGAGCGGGTACCGCTTTCGGTTTGGCACGTAGAGCGGATGGTCGCCGAGGTTGTCTTGACATGATGGCGTCGGCGGACCACGGTGTACTGCGGAGTGGCTAGGGCGCACCGAGAAGACCTCGCGGTGCTCGCGCTTGATCTAGCGCGGGGTGAGGTTCGCCGACAGCCCCCCAATGATCATAAAGACGTCGTGGACCTCAGGGAATCCCTTGCCTTTGCCCTCTTCCTCCTTCTTTTTCTTGTCCTCGGGCGGGGGCAGCTTCTGGTAGAAACGGCAGGCCAAGTCACACTCCCCCATGGTGTGCTTGACGGGGAACTTGTGGAAAGGGCAGGGCTTCTTGAGCATGTCGTCAAAGGCCCCGGGCCCCGGGGGACCTCGGGGAGCCTTGCGGTCGGCCGCAGCGACGAGATCGTCCTCGTAGTCCGCCTCCTTCTTGCCCTTCTTCCCCTTCCGCTTGTTCCTCTTGTTTTTCTTGGGGTTGCGGGATGCGTCCACCTCGGCATCTCCCTCTTTCCGCTTTCCTTTGTCGTTGCCATTGTGAAAAATCGCTCCCACCGCTTCTTCGCCGGAGGCGAAGTTGGTCGCCACCTCGAACAGCTCGTTGGCGATGGTTGGCATCTTCCGGCCCAGCTCGTGGACGAGTTCCTTGCAGGTCATGCCGTCAAGGAACGCGCTGATGATGGCAGTGCTGGCCACGTTGGGCAGTTCGGTGCACTTCTTTGAGAAGCGCCGGATAAAATCCCGCAGCGACTCGTCGGACTTCTGGCGGCAGCTACGAAGATTCCACGAGTTCTCAGGGCGCACGTATGTGCCCTGGAAGTTCCCCACAAAAACCTTGACCAGATCGAACCAGTCGCGGATCGTGCGGGCGGGGAGATGCTCTAGCCAAGCTCGCGCGGAATCGCCTAGGTGAAGCGGAAGGCTGCGGATAATGAGCCTGTCGTCGTCCGCACCGCCCAGCTGGCACGCCAGGCGGTAGTCGTTGAGCCATACCTCAGGGTTCGTTTCTCCCGAGTACTTGGTGAGGTTAGCCGGCTGGTGGAACCGGAAAGGGAACCGAGCGTTGTGGATCTCCCGGCTGAAGGCACGAGGCCCCGGGGGATCGGCGTCGTCATGGTCCTCGCGTCGGCCGTGCTGCCGCCTCTGCACGGCTGGCGGTCGCGTCCAGCCCGTGCTCCGGCTTCCCTCGCGGCATTGTTGATGACGTTGCGTGCATCGCCGTCGTCGAGGCTGCCGCGGTTATCTTGAATGCGTTCACGGACCGGCCTTCGCGACAGATCCTAATGGACCGAGGCTTCTCGCTCGTTCCGAGGACGGACCTCGGCTTCCTCGTCCCTCTGCGCCCGAAGGCGTGAGGCTGAGCTTTCGGCCTGCTGGACCGTCGCGGTCTCGATGTAGCCCCGCATCTCGTCTCGAATCCGTCGCCCCTCCGATGGCTCCGGCATCGCTCAGAGGAGAAGGGCCGCAGCTGCGACGTTCTGGCTTGCACGCTGGAAGATGGGGGGATGTTCCCCTTCCTCATCGTTGACAATCCTCCGGTTGACGTCGCGGGCGCGCTGTCGGGCAGCGGGGCTCGGGTTACGCATCGCGCGGTGCTCACGCTCGAACGCATCTATCTTCTGCCGTAGCAGAAGACGGTCGTGCTCGAGCTTATCCCTAAGCTCCCGGATCTGCTCGATAGTGGGGTGCCGTGGGCCCCCGAGGGGTGGCCGCCGGGTCACCGGTCCCTCGGGGACCCATGCGTGGCGGAGTCTATCGCTCCCGCCTACGGGTCGGGACGTGCGGGTCCCGAGACGTTATGCGCCCGCCGGGTCGGCCTCGGCAAGATGCCTCGGGTCGTGGTCCTCGTCGCCGCCCCGTCGCCGCTGCCGTTGTCGTCACCGCCGCCGCCGAGATCGCCGATCTCCACGTGAAAGCACTTTCAAGGGTTGGGTCGTACATGTTGTCCGATGAGTCCGAAGTCGGGATACCCAAAGGCGAATGCGTGCGCCGGCATTAGCCCACGGGGCCCGTGGCCTCCGTGTAGCGCCAGTATTGCATGGACATAGTGGGACCCGGAATGGTCTACTCCCCGCCCACTTGGTCCGGTGCCCCTCAAAGTCGGGGTAGGGCGCGGGCGGAGCGGACGTGTCCGCACCCCGGACGAGGCGGCCGGGTGGCCGGGAGCTCATCATAGGCCCCAAGCTGTTGGAGACCAACGATGCGTACGTGGTGGCGGCGTTGGTGAGACCGAACAAATGGAGGTGGTGGAACTGGTCGCGAGGCATTGGGGCGGCCTCCGTCGCCCAAATGCAGCATGCAGATCCTCCTCCAGTCCCCCGGCGGCATGACGCGCCGGCCGAGCATGGCGGGCACGTGCGGCCGCGGGGCCTCCCTGTGCCGGGCCCATGACGGGGCCGCGGGAGCCTCGTCGGGAGACTCCAGGGCCCTGGGTGGAAGGAGCTCCATGTCGTACTGGGTACCCAGCGATACGAACTCGAGATCCCCAAACCGGATCACGGTACCCAGCTCCAGTGGCTGTGGTGGGGGAAAGTTGGCGCCGGAAGCGTCCTGAGACACCTCATCACGGTCGTTGGCCATTTCGGAGTTATGGCGGGAAGAGAGGCGAAAACACGCACAGCTCCCCTACCTGGCGCGTCAACTGTCGGTGCTAGAACTGGTGGTCCTAGCGCCAACTAGTAAATTTATGGTGCGTGCTCCCAACTCTGAAAGGTGTGCAAGATGGACACAAGGATTTTATACTGGTTCGGGCAAGAGAAGGCCCTACATCTATTGGGGGGAGGATGACTTGTATTATCTTGCACCTAGGTGCCTGTAGGTAGGGGTGTACAAGCGGTTGAGAGAGGGCGCTGGTCCCAAGTCTCGTGGTTGATTGAGTGGAATGCCAATATCGTGCTAGTGAGAGCTTGCCCACTAAGGGCCCCCGTCCTTCCCTTTTATAGCCGTAAGGGGAGGATGGGGTTTACAAAGGGTGCCCCTACACGTGAAGGGGTCGTGAGCGTCTTCCTCTCCTGGTCCGAGGCCTCGGAGCCGGTGGCCTTCCTTGTGCTGAGGCCTCGGAGTGGGTGGCTGTTGACGGTCCTTAACGCCTATTTTATACCATCAACTAATGCTCAATATAACATGATATCGACCATAAAGCATAGTTGTAGGGTTTGATTCTAATGAGTTCCACGAGTTGTGTTGTTTTCGATCGTTTTGCAGGTATATCTAATTTTGCACAAAATAAAAGTATCTTAAATGATGAATTAGACTACACCATTGCGACGGGCTCGTCGAGATGATCGAAACGGACACATCATTTGCTATATTCGGAGTCCGGAGTCAAAAGATATCAATTCTACACAGAAACCAACACTAGAAGACTCTAGAAGGCACCAGAAGACGACGTACCGAAGGTGGGGCCCACCTGCTACAGGGGGTGGAGCCGCCCGGCCCCACCCCGGGGCCGGCCGGCGCCCCCGGAGCCCATTTGTGGCCCGCTTCGATGGACGGTCTGCTACCGCCTTAGGGTTTGCATCTCCACTATTGCCGAAGTCGAATTAGTCCCACATCGCCTGTCTAGAAGAGGTGGAGGCTTTTCTAGACTATAAATGAAGAGGTAGACCCCCCTCCCTGAGGGCACCACATTATTGGAGATGAAGAGGCGTCCCTCGAATGGATGATGATGTGAACAAGGGTTCCCGATCTTCCGAAAGGTTCTGGTAACTCTCGATTTGGCGAAAACAAGACACAAGTCGATCCGGCTTCCGAACAAAGACGATCCGAAACCCCGCAATCGCAGCGTATTCCACGTCTTCTCTGGTTATCAACCGGCGTTGCACGGTTGACCTCGCCAAGAAGGCTAATCCTTGCCTGCGAATCGAAGAACACAAGCAAGAACAAAGAAGAAAGCAACCAATTTGCAAATGAATGATTAAGCTCACGAGTTGGGGTCTCACAAACCGATAAAACGGCGAAACTGTTCTTGACAGATTAATCTAAGCAAAACCCAACCCTAACTTGGGCGGCGGCTACTGTTTATAAAGAGTCTAAGGTCGTGCAAGACCCCCCTGGACGCACCCCTAATGGGTTCCAACTCGATACAAGGCCCAAAGACCAAAATACGACGTCGCAGCGTCAGGACAGATTCTGGACGTCAAATTGTTTGGACGTTTCCCGATGACTCCGGATGAATTTGGGCCTCCAACAAGACTCATTGGAAAGGTCTTTTCGTTATCTTTCTTTAGAGTCTAAGAACGTCCAATTCCGAGTCCGGATGCATCCTGGGCGTCTAATTTAGTACAGACTGCTCCTGGACTCCGAGACGGATTCGAAGTCGACTTGGTCTGGGCCTCCACCTTGACTTGAGCGCCCTTGCTGGTCCTTCACGCCTCCAAGCCCTCCTCTATGTATCTCCCGGTCCTCTCCATGATTCCTAATCATAATATAATCATTAGGTAGCAATCTATTCTCTAAATCATATAAAGAGTTACTTAGGAACGAGCTCACCTGTAAATTTAATTGTCGCGCGCGAGCTCTTGTGATTGGACCTTGAATGTTCAGCGGAGGATCATTGAGTGTATCCGAAGGAGTGATGTCCTCATCAACATTGAGTGTATCCGAAGGAGTGATGTCCTCATCAGATGACCTCTCATCTCTAGAGAATTAGGGCTAGACTTTCCAATGTAGTTCTAGTGAGAGTTAGGGAGAGCGGCGCTACGCCCGGGTTCCAGAGGAGTCTTCGGAAGAGTCATCAGAGTTTTGGTATGTCTTTGTATTTATTCTTTGTAAGACTTATGCTTTAATATATTTATCTTCTCTATTTACTTTTATGTATTACATTTAATTGGTTAGTATAGTTGTTATACTTTAGCATAGGATCTCCGCTTGTATTAGGTGCTCTAGTTATTACGTGTGACTAGAGTAGTAATTCGTAGTATAGACATGGCGTCTAGACTATAGGTTACCTGAGATTGCACCCAGTCCAACATATAGTTGTGGTAGCCCCAGGTGGTGACAGCCCTGACGGCCGACGTATTCCACCATGTTAGGGTTGGTGTTTGTAGGACCGTAGTCGGAGCTTCCTAGTCCCTTTCTCACCCCTTTCCGTGACTAGTGTTCTGATGTCCCGAAGTGTTATTGTGTGATTACTTTATTTACCATGAATCAGTTATTATAGAACCTTAGTAATAGACAAGTATTCAGGAACCGTGATCTCTCCCGTTGTCCTCTCACTTTAGCTATCTACTCTTTTATCATAGAATTCTCCGGTGTGTGTCATATATGCATAATTCCTATCATCAATCTATCGTTTACCCCTACTTTAATCTAGTTGGTGTATTAGTTAGTAGATACATGATGGTGAACTATCAATGTCTCTATCCATTGTTTCCCAAAGAGTAAAATATAAATAATGATACCTGGAATACTCCCGTAAAATGCTACAATGGTTTTTAAATGGCGCTTGCGAATCTTTCATATTTTAATTGTGCATAAGAAATACCAACAAGCATTTTTTTTGCGCCGTTGTCGGGGATAGGGATTTACCTCTATTTCTAGTAGCGACGTTAGAAATATCAACAAGCATTTTTGGCGCCGTTGCCGGGAAACAATTGGCGTAGAGATTTTGATACTAATCTTGATATCTACTAATCTAGTCTGCCACTAGCTTTAGTAGGATTACCCCCCTGTTTTGTTGAGTTATGGAATAAGCGGGATATCAACCGCTTCAACCTTCTTGCGAAATTCCACAAAAACAAGACATTGGAGATATTGAAGAACCTAGGGTGCCTAAACATTCATGATCCATCAACAATAAAGCCCCCGCCATCTCACGGTATGTATAAACATTTATATATATTATTCTAGCCATGTGTAGATTGGAAAAGAAAAGTCATCATCACATGAATTCAAAGTTCATCACATGTGACGAATAAAAACGCTGCGCTAATCACAATTACCATTGTGATTCTTGGTAGTATGATAAAGAAAGGTGAGATAGTCTTGCTAATAGACTTAAAATTTGATGAGTAGTTATCCTGTTGCATCCACTTTGCATGTTTACTTTAAACAATCCATGCATCGCTTCATCTCATATCAAATCCACAAAGATGTTCGGTTCCTTGCACATATGCATATCACTTTCATCTCTACTTAAAATGAAAAAAATATATATTCTTACCATACATGATCATGCTTTTATCTCTATTTGAGTAAACCTGTAAGTGCTTTCATGCTATCTTTGTTTGCTATTGTATGCTTAGGTTTTAAAGTATTTTCATACACCTTTTAAATTAAGCATGGTGCTTGGTTTAAACCGCCTTCTTAAATTATATTAGACATGGTGTCTAGTTTGGTTTTTGAATCATAAGGTGTGTTGAGTTTACTTCTAAAAAGCTTTTAAATTAAGCGTGGTGCTTAGGTTAAAATGCTTTCCTAAATCAAATTAGACGTGGTGTCTAGGTTGATTTTTGAACCAAAAGTATGCTCTAGTGGATATTGGATATTTTGTTAGACTAATCCCCTCGCAGAAAATTCCCAAATTCAATTCGGGTAAGTCAAGAGATGAACTCACATCGAGAGACGAATCAAGGCATGTGATGAAGTCCAATAACATTGCACAAAAAGGAAGACATGGCTCATTCTCCATAGAAGAGTTGTAAGTATCAAAGTTTATTCACTTAATCTTTTGTCGTAAGTTACCCTTACCTTGAACCATATAACAGTGCAGCCACCAACAACATTTGTTACAAGAAATCTATGCCAAAGTAATTCTAAAAGCACATCCTTTCACTAGCATAGATGAAATTTGCATAAATTATATGGACCATAACCCACATTCCAAACTTGTTGCAATCCTTCGGGTATGTGTCCACTAACACTTATGTAGAAAAAAAGAATAAATGTCTGATCATGGTTCGAAATGAAAAGAAAGAAGAACAAGTGTATAGAAAGGATTAAGATGGAAAGAAATGGATGAAAAAAAACACTTCAATGCCTTCTACACTTTACCATGATAGTGGACCAATCATCTTGCAAGACATAAGGTATGTTTACCCAAGCCTCATGCAACTTTCAACTATATTCAATATCTTATATCACGTTGTTAATCCATACCTTATGTCATGCTTAAGTTATTAAAACTTAAAACAAACAAAATATTCTTTTGGTTCACCTACATATTCTTGGTTCTATCTCTAGTCTTTTAAACTTCCTTACTCTATTATAAGTATGCTTTAGAATATTACTTAAACATCATAACATCAAAGTATATTTGTATAAGAATTTGGTTGTATATATAGACTATTGATCCTCTCCTGTATAAAAATGTTTAAATCATATTAGGAGACTTCATAGAATCAAATCGAGGTTTAAAGTTATTCTTCAAAGTAACATCATTATCTTAACCTTGTTGAAAAAGTTGAAGTAATGGTGAATCATTTAGAACATGAGTTATAGATTAATCTTTAACTCTTTGGCAAACACTATCCGTACTTTAAATAAATAGTATATTCCTTCGGGGTATGTGTTGTCTACTAATCCCTTGCAGGAAAAAAAATAATAAGAGAAACAAAAGTCTAGAAGAGTGAGAAAGGAGTACAACATATGAGACAAGATGCTCAAGCTGCAAGGAAGGAAAAAAGGCCATTTAAAATCATCTATCCTTTACTACATGGTGTCATCATGCTCTAGTAATAAAGGTAACATCTTAAAGGTAAGTGGTCATCATTTCCTCTTGATCGTGGAGTACATACCATAGCACTATTCTCTTGATCTCAATCTTAACCAAATGAGCTCAAATATGATATATCTTATTGAAGATGGTTGTCATCATGTTAATCTTGATAACTTATAAAGATGAACAACCCTTCCATAGGTTAAGCAACTCCACTCCTTTATCTAGTAAACTTAAATGCCATATTTATACTCTTGATCTCTCATGTTATAAATGAACAATGAGAAAAGACATCAATCTTATTGTGCCTAAGGTTAGAGAATGAATAAATTTCTAGTTCTGTTGGTGTTTTCCCACCAATGGAGCCCCTGCACTTGATCTCTACCTTGTCTTTATGAGCAGAACCCACTTCAAGCAAAGTGTGAGGAGATTCCCCAAATTCTACAAGTGGGAGTTCTAAAACTAGTAACAAGGATGCACATAAGATTGGCTTTGAGATGCTAACAAAAAAGAAAGGAAGAAGGTGGCACACCATTGGAAACGCCACTAGTGGAGACACCACCTCAATCCTCATCCTTAGAAGCAAACCCAAAGTACTCGGTCAATGAACTATTGCAAGGAGGAGTCTAGTTCGGAGGACTCAAAACATCGAACCCTTGCCGTGAGGTAACATCGGTAGTTATTCATATTTACTTTCTTACATTGCATGATTTATTTTCTCTTAACCATATTTACTTTTCTACATTAGTATTACATAGAAAATAATAAAAATAAATAGATATGCATTAGGTTGCAGTCATGCATCTTAAAAAAAATAAAAAATTTAATTAAGCCCCATATAAAACCCTTGTAACGTAAAAAGTTATAGGAGTTCTCACCGTGGTGGCCTATAAAATAAAAAATACATATCATGCATTTGTACTTTCTGCATATAAACCTATAAAATCTAAAAATATTAATTGAGCATCCTGTTGTAATATCTGTTATCATAAACATACTTTGAAACCTTCACAACACCCAATCCTCTAAAAAACGGCTAACCACTAATGTTTTATCCTAATACCGTTCCACGAGTTTTGGTGTTTTGTGAGAGTTTTCTGCAGATGACTCCAAGAGCCACTCACCCAGGAATCTTCATCTTTATCACTGAAGCACATCTCTCTAACACACAAATGACCTCCGTGTGAAGAAAGTAACTTCTTGAGTGATGAGATTGAAGTATTCCTAGCAACACTTGCTCTTATAAGTATGAGCTCCTCTATGAGGACCACTTAGCTTTAATGCTCAACTATAGCAACATCCAAATTGGGGGAGAGCAACCCCTAGTTATCGTAAGTATACCTATGCGATTATCGAGTCTATCTTATAGTCATAAAATACCAAAAATATGTGGGCACATGAAGGTCCACGTCTGTAGAGTCTCTTATGAGTCCATTAGTCTAAAAGAAATAAAAAGATGAATAACATTCAAAACCAAATAAAAATACTCTAGCTATTTATTAAGGTGTGATCATAGAGTGTGTTTACAGTTCTATCTAGTTGTTAAGAATCAAATAAAAACTGAAGAACAATAAAATTCTGTCTTGGAGATGATGAATAGTTGCTCTGTCGTAATTTCTTTCACGTGCCTAGTTTTCAACCTTAAATTCTCCTGAGTTTTGGATATGACTGTTTTGATATAAGAATTTACTCTGAACCTGAAACTTGTGGAGGCATATGCTTAAGCTAAGTCTAGGTAATTGAGGGATATGATATGAGAAAGTCTAATCTGCTATTTATCTTATTCCTAGCAATACTAAGTTCTGGAGATTTATCTTTTAAAAACTAAAAATCTTACATGATGAGCTCTTGTATGACAAAGTTTAAATTCCTACCAAAGCTATATATGATATACATTTAGAATAGGAAAACCTTTGCTCAATCATGCTGCGTGCTTTGCACTGAGTTTAGTCAACCTTTGTTGTATACCTTATGAGAGTCTTGTCATGCTTTTAAAATCAAGATCACACTCACACACTCCACCAATATATGCATTGCTCCTATCCTGGTAGTAAGCGTAATCATTTTTTCACTTTCATCCAGATCCACCTTAAAAATGTTCTTCTCCTATACTGGGAGTGAACAACCAAAAATATACCCCATAGGATAACCCCTTGTTTAATGCTCTATGTTCTTATTGTTATCTCTCCAATCATTTATTGTATTCAAAGGATGCATATGGCTATGCAAAAAGAAAAGTTATTAGAAAAAAATAAGAGGAAGTTAAAATGCTTGCCTCCTTAAAAAAAGAAGAAAAAAAGAAAGAAGAAAAAGAATAAAGATAGCCCATGTTTTCCTGTGAAAGTTCTAAGTCCAAGAGAGAGATTTATTTTTAAAGAGCAAAAGTAGAATTAGGTTTAGCCACCATATATTCACCTATCCACTATATTTCATACACATGCACATCTTGGTTTGATTGTATGACTTGACTCTCTATGGATCCATTGTTTAACTTTACAATATATGAATTGCAAGTATGCTCATCCTTGTTTAATGCCACTCCTATGAGCTCCACTATAATCATTAGTCATAACAGGGCATGATAACATAAATGCCTCAAGTGAGATCCATAAATACCACATATTAAGAGACTTGAGGGTGTCATACAATTAAGCTCTGAGTTTTATTTCAAAAACTTGTAAAAACTCTAGAATATTGGTTGAGTGAAGAATTTGAGATGTAGTGCTTGACTTGATTGTTCTATCTTTCAATTACTCAAGACTCACGTGAAAGTTGAAAAGCTCCATAGTTAATGGTAACATGGGTAAGTTTGAAAGTTAGAGCAATTTTGTCTAATTCAAGAGAGAATTTCAGTTTGAAAGCATGTGTACTTTTGAGAAGTGAAAGCATTGTAGCAACTCCCGATCCAAATTTAGTAGTTAGGCTTTGCTAAGGGACTAGCAAAGGGTAAGCTTGGGGGAACTTGTTGACAGTCCTTAACGCCTATTTTATACCATCAACTAATGCTCAATATAACATGATATCGACCATAAAGCATAGTTGTAGGGTTTGATTCTAATGAGTTCCACGAGTTGTGTTGTTCTCCATCGTTTTGCAGGTATATCTAATTTTGCACAGAATAAAAGTATCTTAAATGATGAATTAGACTACACCATTGCGACGGGCTCGTCGAGACGATCGAAACGGACACATCATTTGCTATATTCGGAGTCCGGAGTCAAAAGATATCAATTCTACACAGAAACCAACACTAGAAGACTCTAGAAGGCACCAGAAGACGACGTACCGAAGGTGGGGCCCACCTGCTACAGGGTGGGGCTGCCCGGCCCCACCCCGGGGCCGCCCGACGCCCTCCGGAGCCCATTTGTGGCCCGCTTTGACGGACGGTCTGCTACCGCCTTAGGGTTTGCATCTCCACTATTGCCGAAGTCGAATTAGTCCCACATCGCCTGTCTAGAAGAGGTGGAGGCTTTTCTAGACTATAAATAAAGAGGTAGACCCCCCTCCCTGAGGGCACCACATTATTGGAGATGTAGAGGCGTCCCTCGAATGGATGACCTCTCATCTCTAGAGAATTAAGGCTAGACTTTCCAATGTAGTTCTAGTGAGAGTTAGGGAGAGCGGCGCTACGCCCGGGTTCCGGAGGAGTCTTCGGAAGAGTCATCGAGTTTTTTGGTATGTCTTTGTATTTATTCTTTGTAAGACTTATGCTTTAATATATTTATCTTCTCTATTTACTTTTATGCATTACATTTAATTGGTTAGTATAGTTGTTATACTTTAGCATAAGATCTCCGCTTTGTATTAGGTGCTCTAGTTATTACGTGTGACTAGAGTAGTAATTAAATAGTATAGACATGGCGTCTAGACTATAGGTTACCCGAGATTGCACCCAGTCCAACATATAGTTGTGGTAGCCCCGTGTGGTGACAGCCCCGACGGCCGACGTATTCCACCATGTTAGGGTTGGTGTTTGTAGGACCGTAGTCGGAGCTTCCTAGTCCCTTTCTCACCCCTTTCCGTGACTAGTGTTCTGATGTCCCGGCGTGTTATTGTGTGATTACTTTATTTACCATGAATCGCTTATTATAGAACCTTAGTAATAGACAAGTATTCAGAACCGTGATCTCTCCCGTTGTCCTCTCACTTTTAGCTATCTACTCTTTTTATCATAGAATTCTCCGGTGTGTGTCATATATGCATAATTCCTATCATCAATCTATCGTTTACCCCTACTTTAATCTAGTTGGTGTATTAGTTAGTAGATACATGATGGTGAACTATTAATGTCTCTATCCATTGTTTCCAAAGGGTAAAATATAAATAACGATACCTGGAATACTCCCTGGTAAAAATGCTACAATAGTTTTTACGTAAACTGCTTGCGAATCTTTCATATTTTAATTGTGCATAAGAAATACCAACAAGCATTTTTGGCGCCGTTGCCGGGGATAGGGATTTACCTCTATTTCTAGTAGCGACGTTAGAAATGTCAATAGTGGCGGCACTATTGGGCATGGCCTGGCACTGCTGGTCATGGGCGTAGCTGCGGGGTGTCACCTCCCCTGTCCTGGCGATGGACGGCGTGTCTGAGCCCTGTAGCTTGCTGTAGCCTTGACTCGCCTCGAGTCCGAGGCTCGGAGGGCCTCGGAGCCTGCCGCCGTGCGTGGAGTAGTTGGCACGGGGGAGGACGATCATCGGGGCGTCGCTGCCCATCCCGGCTCGAAAAACCCGGGAGGGATCATTGTTTGACCGGCGTCCCGCCTGACCTGACTCCCATACGGAGGATGACACCGGATGACGGCCCTTGGTGTGGCAGTCGGCGCTCTGAGGCTTCGGTGATTTAACCTTTGTCACGTAAAAGTAGGCAAAAGCAGTTGCCCCCCACAGTGGTGGGCATGGCCACCACCGTGGAGGATGACGAAACCCTGAGCGCTGGCGTGAACAGTGATGGGACAGCCTCCTTATCCTGCCAAGGGATTGCGTCACTCTGACTAGAACTGTAGAGAGGTGGGCGGTAGATATACGTCCAGTCAGAGGTTTGGTTTGATTAGGGAGTGTGGAGCGTCCCGTCCGAGGCCTAGGCGCAGGTGCTCAGGTGAGTCGGAAGGCGGGAGCTCGTCCGAGGCCTCAGCGGGGAGGGCTCGGGCGAGGCGGAAAGCTAGTGCCCGTCCGAGGCTCTCGACGAGGAGGGTTCGGACGAGGCGGAAGGCCAGCGCCCGTCCAAGGGCTTCGGCGGGGAAGGGCTCGGACGAGGCGGAAAGGAGCGCGCTGGGCTTCGATGGGCCGTGCTTTGTTGTTGTGAGGTCTGGTTTTACGTTTGTTGGGCCCGGTTTATGTGACCTGTCTGGGGGGCCCAAGTTTTGGTATCCGACACAAATGTTTCCATCAGCTCTAGTAGCCATCGACGCACCGGCCATCGGCAGCTTATGTAGCGTCCACGACCAGGGTTTCCAGGCTTTGAAAGTTGGACTTCTTTGATTCCCCCCCCCCTCTCGCTTTCAATTATCCTAGATATTATGTTATACTCCATCCAAAAAACTAGAACTTCAATGTAATACCAGTATCTTCGATTAACTATATAAATTAAAAATAAATATTTATGATAACAAATGAGTGTTATTTATGATAGAGTTAAATACACCAGAGGTCCATTAACTTGTGAGCAAGTTTCAGTTAGGTCAATCAATTTAGAAAGTGACCTTTTGGGTCCATTAACTTGTGAGCAGGTTTCAGTTAGGTCCATCAACTTAGAGAGTGACTTTTTAGGTACATAAACTTTATATGACGTATCACTTAAGTCCATATCCCTCCATGAAGACTTCTCACACTGGCGTATCCTGCTAATTTGTTCATCTGAAGCAGTTATTGACCCTTCGTTTTAGTAAATACGTTGTGAGCGAGCGAGCAAGTGCCGCTTCCACCGATGCGGGCGCGAGAACGAGCCGCCGCCGTGGCCAAACGGGCGTGCAGGCATGCTGCGGCCACACAGGCGAGCATCGTTGCCACTGCGGCCCCGACGACGCATGAGCAAGTCGCATGGCCACGCGGGTATGCGTACAAGGCACCATCGTGGCTGCACGAGCCATTCTATGCACATGGATGGCCAGGTGTTCCTTAGTGTTTGCGTTTGTCATGAACTCTCAGCAAAGAACGGCGCCCACCAGCCTTCGTGGCCAAGGTGGCTTGCTCGCACGCCCGTGTGGCCTTGGCAGTGGCAGTGCTCACCGATGTGCCCTCGTGGTAGCGCTCATCGGTGCGGCCGTGACAACGGCTCGTTCTTACGCTCGCATCGGTGGAGGCGGCACTCGCTAGCTCGCTCACAGTGTGTTTGATGAAATGAAGAGTCAACGGTTGCTTTAAATTAGCAGAACACGTCAGCGCAAGAAGTCCACATGGAGGGATATGGATCTAATTAAGTGATACGTCATGCAAAGTTCAAGTTAATGGATCCAAAAAATCACTTTCTAAGTTGATAGACCTAATTAAAACTTGCTTACAAGTTAATGGATCTCTGATGCATTTAACTTTTTATGATAAGTCAGGAAAGAAGACGTATGACAAGCTCTTCAGAGCTGAACGCATCCAACGTCAAAGCACTTTGCACGCTCTTCTTCAACGAAAACGGAATGTACAGGCAGCAAAGGAGATGCAGGGCCACTTTTAGGATGTATCACTGTCCTTATCTCGGCTGTCCGGTTGTCCAGAGAAAAAAAAAAGTCACCAAAAGATATTAGGAGCACCCAAGAAAGCTTTCTTCAACAATTTTCAAAAAATCACTTTTAAAAGACGAAAGGTAATTTTATCTTGGGAATCCCAAACTATTTTCTAAATCATCCTCACCACATTTATATTTTCTTTCTCTCTTGTCCATCTGTACCAGGAATCCTATGCCTCTTTAGATTAGCACGATGGATATGTGCCCGTCCGTGCAACGTGGTCGATATTTCCAAGTGTCAAAAGATTGAGAGTTGTTGGAGATGTATTTTTCCAATCTTGCCAAAAATCATGGATTGTGATATTGTTTTGAGAACTCTTGAGATACTCCAAAAGTCTTCCTAAAATTTATTTCCTAAATCATCACCTTTGAGAGTCATTTAAGTATAAATCGCTTTGTAGATCTTTGTATCCTTTGATAGCTTTTCTATATGAGATGTTTGAGACTGCTTTATTTTATATTTTTCAGCTCGGCTCCACGTAGCTAAATAGGTTTAGCTTCACAACTCCGCTATAGGAAAAAAAAATAGAGTTATGAGAACATCCAAAGGCTGCTTCTTAAACCTCGGGTTTTTTTAAGCCGCTCCATGGTGGAGTTTGAGTACAGTTCGTGAAGCAGTCCTAAACAGGACTATTGTACGCACTCTAGAGAGTTATTCTCTCTTTATTTTCAGCTAGTAAAAGAAAAATTAGAACAAAGTTGTCTATGTTTGAAGATTCTGTTAAAAAGCCTGTTGGAGGGTATCTCTATTTCTAGAAATTAGAAAGGATTTAAAGATTCCCATGAAGTAAAGTCAACTCTTATTTCCTATCTTATCAAATTTCTCACTCCCACAATTTAAGGAAAAAGGTAAAAACTCGCAGCTCCAAACTATGGTTCCTTTTTCCCCCAATTATTACATGCATCCGAAGTAAAAACACAATGGGCCATATATAGGGGTCCAATACCGTACCAGCCCAATTGTAGTGCAGAAAACACCAAACGTCACTTCGGCCCCCAATGTACCGCGCCTCCTCGTCTTCCTCCACCTTGTGCATTTATATCTAGCCTTGCCTTCTGGGTTTCTCCACCAAATAATGCGGGCATTCCGTTCTTGTTTCTCCTGTCTTTGGGCTTATGGGCTTGATATGCACAAATTGGTTGGTGAGCGTGCCTTGGCCCATCTTTGGAACATGTCTACAAAAGATGGAAACAACAACCGGAGGAGGCATCGAACGTAAAAGACCGAACTCGCCCTCCCGGGCTTCTTATTCTTGCTTTCTGCGCCTCTATGATCTAAACTCTCTCAATTGTATCAAATGTATTTGGTAGTCCAGCGTTCGTGACAATTGGTATTCGAGCCTTGGCCCATCTTTTTCCCCAATCGAACATGGCTTCACCAGCCACCCTTCCCTCTTCCATGGGAGGTGTTCTTCGCGTCCACCGTGAGTGACATGCCCCGGACCTTGCCGGATGAGGTCCTGCTCCCGTGTCTTTGGACCATGGGGTGGAAACAAGGTGTTTGTTCTAGAGAGGACATGTTCGATGGTGGCCTACATCTTCCTTCACCCAAGCCATGATGCGGCTGCAGCTCAAAGGGGCCCTCCATGGGCGCCGCATCTACGACTTCCGCTTTGGATGGATGTCCAGATGGTGTCGCGGCCTTCCACTGCGCGGCCGAGGTGCAGGCCGCCGAGATCACGCCTCCCGGTGTTCCGACGCCGTCACCAGCGGCACCGCCCACGCGGCGCCGCGTCGCGACCCCCGGCTGGGCCACCACCACCATGTCGTCCACCGCGGGCGCCGCCCATAGCCTGCGCCACCCGCTCTACACCGTCGCTTTGCGGCGTCCGTGGTCGTCTCGGCGTCGCGATTGCGTCCACAGCTGCGGCATCTTCGACCCGCGACCTCCGCTCGGCGGCGGCGGCCCGCGACACCAGATGCGCCGCCCGCGCCTGTAGCATCCTCGGCGCGGCCACGACCCCTTCATCGGCGCGCCCCCCTTTGCTATGGTGCCCACACTCTCCGCCCGACTCCGGGTGCGGCGATTCGTCGACTTCGCCACCTGCACCACCGCGTTAAATGCATTGCCCTCGGCGAGATGGCGGGCGCACTCTGCGCCACATGCATCACCGGCCGCATTGGCGTCGTCATCATCTGCCTCGGGTTCGCGCGCACCACCACCACCATTTATTTCGAGGGGGGCTGCCACAGGGGACCCCGGGGCGTCATCCTCGTCGCCGTCGATTGGTGCTCCGTGTTCGCACAGCCGGCTTGCGGAGCCATGCCGGTTTCACTCGAGGGCGGCGGGATGCACGGGATGTGCCCTCAATGCTCATGGTTGCTGTCTCGAGCAGGCCAGACACTCTCTCGATTCATGCAGCAAAGGTGCTCGACAAAATGTGGAGCCGCCACTCATGTACCAGCAGGGTACTGCTGTCACCGGCAAGGGCCCTAGAGCTTTGCGCAGAGGAGGTTCCCAGGCTCGTCACATCCCTTCGGATTCTGGTGGAGGCGACTGTTGGAATGCTGAGCAGGTATACCAATTTCCACCCTTCCCACTTGGTTGCCAAAGGGAACTGCTCACCATATCTGCAGTTTGTGATGCTGGGATCTGGGGATCAAATCACGCCAATTCCATGGCCATCTTTTTGTGTTGATCATTTGCAAAAGTCACTGTCAGTAGAACTGGTTATTTCCAAAATAGAAGTGCAAGCATTGGGTGGCTGTCACACGAACAAACAGTTCCACGTCAGTTGCTCACAACCTGATTGGAAATGGAGTTTTGGCTGGCAAGATTATGATGGGTACTTCATATTGAGCTGCAGCTTCTCAATTGCATTTTAGCTCCTTCTATTGGTGCCATTATTGGATAATGTCTGTTGCTCAGTTTGTGTCCAGAATACTTGCCCAGCACCTATGCACCATTGTCTTGCAGTAAATGGGTTTGAGATGTTAGTTCTATGGTCACCTGATTGACATGACGGTATAGTTGAGCATGGCATAGCAGTCTATTCTCTGTTTAACCTGAAAGGAGATCCTTCTATATTTTTGTTGGCACAGATCTCAGCAGTGCATCAGAGTATATTATGGCTGCCAAATTTCATGCCAATGTTCAGCGAGCTTGTTGATGGGATTAGTGGTATTGCTCTGTCATATTTTGTTACCGATGTTTGTGAGACTCATAAGGTGCTTGAGAGCATAATCAGTAGGGATTCAGTATTGCTATGGCCATTACCTAGTGTCAAGGACAACTTGTTCTTCAAGGCTGAGTGCGTATTTGACCGTGGGAAGAGACAGAAAGGTCTATCACATTATGTTAGCGACATTCATGTGACTCATAAGATGCTTGAGAATATGATCACTCAGACTCTAATATTGTTCTGGCCATTATTTTCTGGAAAGAATAACATCAAAATGTTACTGGTGGCCTTCAATGATAAGTGGGTGTGTGACCGTGGAAGGACAAAAAAGGGCTGGATCATCATGCCTATTTTCATTCATTGGCCACATATACAAGTGTTGAACAGTCAAGTGACTGAACAGGTGGAGTTCACATTGCATCTCCAATCAGCTGTGTGGCTGCAGATTTTTGGCATGGTGCCTGACATGATACTGATAAGATCCTGTTTGCAAGAACATGTCCTAGATGATGATTGGCTTGTCATATGGAGCTTCAGATTGTCTTGCGAGTCAATTGTATTTCAGCTCCCGACATTGTTGCCCTTACTGGATCATGTTTACTGTTTGGCTGGTATTCAGAATACTTGGCTACCATCTTTGTGTTGTCGTCTTGCATATAACAGGATGTCTCAGCTTTCAGTATGGGTCGTTCCCATGGAAACGGTAGGAGGGCGAGTGTTCAACAAAGGGAAATGCTTGGACAGTGCTTACTCTCTGAATTTGGGGGAATCGTGGACACCAACCCAAGAAGTATTTCAGCATCTATGGTTTGTTGTTGAGGCCAGAAGTAAACATGTTACATCTATCTTGATTCCTTGGATCCCACCTGAAAGCAAACTGATGGTGTTACAGCTTGGTGTTCACTATCTGCTTACTTGGCAAGTGCATATGTTTTTGGGAATGAGGAGGTGTTTCTGTTATCCTTGGCTTATTAGGGAGCAGCAATGGAACTGCTGGAAGGATCAATTAGAGCCTCCTTGGTCATCACCTCTGCAATCAGAATTGATCAGTGCCAACAATGCTACAGATGGCACAATCTTTAGTGCAGAATGTCTCAAAAAAGAAATACCGAGGCTCATTCAGTTAGACGCAGTGGTGGTCCAGATTGTGTTCAGTCAACTGAAAGTGTCTGCTACTACTGGAGTTATAAGAGCTTCAAAATATGTCCGGAGTGTACTATCTTTTGGTCTGGTTGTCTATGAGGGTCCTCTATTTCTATGGATCAGCAACAAGTGCTCAGTGACTAAGCAAGGCAAGATGCTACGTGATATTCACCAAGACATTGCAGAGGACAAAGCATACCTCTTGTTTGTCATGACTAATCTCTGGGTAGTACAACAACTCCTCACTGACTTCAACTGCAGAAGTGAGTTGCCCTACCAAGTCATTTCTAAAAGGATGATGTGGGACCCTGGCAGAGGCTTGGGGTCAAGCCGCATTTTAAGCGGAGGGGAATGTCATGTGCTGGGCTTATGGGCTATGATACTGCACAAATGTATGGTTGGTGAGCAGGCCTTGGCCCATCTACTGGAACAGGCTGACTACAAAAGATGGAAACAACAACTGGAGGAGGCATCGAACAGAAAGACCGAACTCGTCTTCCAACTCCGTCCGAGCGGCTTCCTGCTATTCTTGCTGTCTGCCTCCGAATCCTTGCTGTTCCCCGTCTAAACTCTCTCTAATTCTCCCCAAATTGTATCAGCTACCCTTGTAATCGTGATTTGGTAGTCCAGGTTCGTGACACTGCCTTACTTTCATCTTTCTGTACGCAAAATCTCTTCTTCTTGGCCCTCTCGTGTCTCGTCCCAGCAGTTGTAATCTATGAATCCTTTTGAGGATGCGCTTCTATGGTGTTGACGTGTTGTTTTTCTCAATCTCCAGGTGCTGTGGGCTAGCCAGCTAGGTGAAGTGGTGATTGGTGAACGACCCTCAGCTCAGCTTGACCATGGGTGGCGGCAGCGATGGCGACGTCGACGGCGACTGTGTGCTGCGTTGCCCTTGCCCCACGACCTCTGACATTACCCTCGTTCTCGTGGGAAAATTTGGGTCCGGGAAGAGCGCCACGGCTAACAGCATCTTGGGATTCAACGCGATTGCATCAGAGTACTCCTACTCCCTCCGTCCCATATTAAATGACGCTTTAGCATGTGAGCAGGTGCAGTAGATTCTCGTTGAACGTGGACACTCCTTCTATCCAGATGCATGTACGTGGGTGTGAATGTGGACACCAAAATCCACTGCCAGAACGTCCTTTAATATGGGACAGAGGGAGTACACCAGTGTCACTGCAACATGCCAGATGGGGAGCACGATGCTTAGCCTTGGTAACGCGGCGCCGCGCACCGTGCAAGCTATCGACACACCTGGTAATAACATCAATGATCTATGTGTTCTCAAAAAAAAAATTCTATGATCTATCAGAGATATCATCATCAATAGCCTTACACTGGTACTTGTTTCATTTGAACAACTTTGTATAGGGCTGTGTAATATGAATGTCACAACAGAAGATGCCCGTAAAGAGATTGCCAAGTGCGTGGATATGTCCAGAGATGGCATCCATGCCATGCTCATGGTCTTCTCAGCGGCTTCTAGGTTTACACATGAAGATGCGGGCACAATTCAGTCAATCAAAATGTTTTTCGGCGAAAGGATTGTTGACCACATGATACTAGTTTTCACATATGGGGATCAAGTAGGGGTGAGGAACTGGAGTAGGATGTTAACTGACAAGGGTGCAAAATATCTTCAGGTCCATCCCTCTATCTAGATTTGCTTTTTAATGTTCTGCCAAGTAACTCATTATGTTTGCCAAGCAACACAAACAACTATCAGAACTGTGATGCAGTGGACTCTTTAACAGCACGGAATGGAGGGAAACCATTCTCAAACCAGATGTTTGCTCAGATTCAGGTGGTTAAATCTTTGTGTACTTCTGTTTTTTTTTAGTTTTTCCCTCTTCTCCTTTTTTTGGTCTTGCCAACTCGATAATTTTTCCATATTTCAATTTGCAGGAAATGAATGCCAGAAAACAAGAGCTCTGTGCTGAGGAACATTCAGCTGAGGACAAATTGAAATCACAGAAAGAGATATATGATGGATATATTATGCAGATTGCAAATATGGTAATATATATACTATGCGCAATTTCAATCCATAAACACAAATCCGATGATATTATATAACTAAATTGTAGAACTCAGGTTGAACGATGATTTCTTGCTTGAAAATTTTGTCAATCGTGTATGAAGGTGCACAAAAAGTATTGTCTAGCTCTCTCTGGTCCTATGTAGGTAAACTTTGTTCATTCATTTTCGGGAAATATCATGTTGTCTTGTATCAAATAACCATGTGATGAAATGTACTCATACACATCCTCATGGTTTTAGGGATTAACATATTGTCAAAGCTTAGGTTGTGGAAGTACAATTGTATTCGGGAATTGCAAGACCTGTTATTAGCATTTCTTTGCATTTTTTCTCTTCGTTGATGATAATTATCTCTTCTCTTTAATCACATATGTTACTAACATAAACCATTCATAGGTGGAAGAAAAGATTAAAAGTACAATAGAGAGTCTGCAGGAACAACTAATGGAAGAACAGAAAGCAAAACAGGAAGCTGAGGAAAAGGTGACAGCAGCAATGCTGAGATCAGAGGAAGAGACCCAAAAACTAAGGGAGAACCTAGAGAAGACTCGCGAAGAAAGTGAGAAGGCTCGCGAAGAAAGTGAAAAAGCTCGCCAGTTCTATGAGAAATTTAAATGGATGGAGTGCACTATCATGTGATCAATTTTTTTTTTAGGGAACATGTAATCAATCTTCAATTGGGAAATGTTCAGAAGGGTCGCATGGAGGATTTCTGTTTGCATTGTTGATTTGATATTGGTGCCTGTCATAGTAGGATGAACTTCTGCTTCTGTTATATGTTCATCTTTCAGTTTATTATGTGTGCGATTCCCTTTTGATCATGATCAACAGTACAGCTAAGAGACGTAGGCTTTGTGTGGCGGCAGTGGCTGAACTATTCCGTTTCTAAAAAAAGTTGTGTTCATCTATCCTGAAAGCATTGAGTTCTTGTTTCAGAAATAAATTATGCAACTTTGTTTCTATGCATTTATATCAGGTTTGTTTTCTTTCTCTGGCTTTATTTATTAGCATTGCATTAAAGCCCACTTTGTTCTACATTTGCTCAATACTTGTCTAGGTGAAGTTACCTGAAATTATCATAAGGTTGGGCAAGCTTTTTTGTCCATAAAAGAAAAGAAACTGTTCAAAAATTTAGGAAAAAAAAGATGTCACCAAATCTATCACTTAGGCCAGTCCCAATGATCATTTCATGTCTTAGTTTTCAAGACTTCCATACGTTATAAACAGTGTAGACAAGTTCCATCTTTATATCCATTCAAAATCCAAGGCTCCTGCGCTACTCCCAGGCAGCACGGCTATAGGAGCAATGGCCCAAGCGCCACTATCACCCCCTCTCCTCCATCCTCTCACGGTCTCACCTTGTCGCCGCCTCAGTAGGCCAGTCGATGGCCGGCAGAGGGGACTTTTGTAGCCGGTCCTCCTTTCTCGTGCAGTTGTGCCTGTTGTTGACATCAGTGAGGAGTGCAGCTTGCAGGGCGTGGCAGGCCAGATCCATGCCGGGGACGATGGATCCAGTGTTCTAGCAACTGGATCGCCCTAGCTTGGGCCGGGTGGTGTGCTTGCATCTAGGTGATGGCAAATTTGTCTGTTTGCTTTCTTGTTCGGATAGCAATGGTGTACATGGGAGCATCCATCAATCAGATGCAAGGATATAGATGGCTAGAAGAGGGGTGAATAGCCTGTAAAAATATTTCTACAAAAAGGACAACACCAGAGCAAAGTGGTTAGAAAAATATGCAATTCTAATAGCCACTATTTTACCTAAATTCATCCCATACAAGTGTCGCACATGCACCACCATGACATGAAAACAAAGAGTTATTAGACCCAAAGATCCAAAAAAAGAGAAAAGCAGCGATGTGGGCCACGGCCACCCCAAACCCTAGGGGAGGGGCGTGCATGCCACACACCGCCGCGGAGGGCACCACCCCCTTCCGCAGGCCCACCTCTGCATGAAGTTATCTTAATTAGCTATTTTATTAAATATTTTAGATATTAGTTGGATTTGTAAAGGAAGGATCCGGTCGATAAAGATTCCTTGTCTCTTAGAGTCCAATCGGGACTATAAATACTAGAAGATTATAATCGGATCAATTAAGAAGTAATTGAGCAAAGTCCTTTATTCCAAATCTCCCGCGCTCGAGCTCTCTCCCTCCCTCACCCTAGCCGCTGCCGCCCCCCGTGCGGACACGCGCCCTGCCCCTCCTCTCCTCTTCCTCCCCCAATCGACTAGCCCAATCCACCCTTCCCGCTGCATGTGTTATAACAAGCCTTCTAAACAATTCTAGTGGCAGTTACCATTACTACTAGTTCACTCAAGCAAGCATTAGCACTACTCTAGAAGAGCTAAACTAGTGAAGCAAGTAAACTAACTACTTCTACCAACTAAACTACAACTAGAGAGCCACTACACAACTAAGTAAGCAACTACACAAGCAAGGTGCTCAATTTTAATGCACAATTCCAATCACGAGGGCAAGAAATGATGAGAGATTTATCATGAAGGTTCGATTGCTTGCCGGCAACCAACGTTCTCATTGAGACGAGTCTCTGGGTTAGCGATTATTTGTATGCTAGCAAGCCTCTCCAACTTAACCCTCAACTTGGGTGCAGCAAGAATTCAATCAACAAAGAGCACTTAACCAGTCTCAAGCATTCCACTAGAGATGCTCTTCGTGGCTCTCCCATGGGGTGAGCATAATACCCCTCACAAATCAACCGTTTCAAGCCACCGAACAATCATCAGCATGATGCTTGCAATCCCTACTACTTCAAGCCATCTTTGTGGTGCCAACCACTTAGAGTAACAAGAAATCCACGGGGCAACAATGAATTAGTTCCACTAGATACAAACTATGTAAGCAAAAGCACTAGATCTCTCCCCAATCTCATTTTGTGTTAGTCAATAAGCAAGCGAGTGAGTGGGATGTGTTTGTAACTTTGTATCTGTCCAAGTTTGTAGCTAGAATGTTTCAAAATAATTCTGAAAATTATCAAACACTCTGGTGCAATTTGTAAATTGGCAAGCAGCGATGCTATGCACACTACTAAACAATGGTTTTATGAGATATTGCCCAAACATTAATGTAGGCGGTCACATAATACAGAAGAGAACTTCTCTTGATGAGGATAAGGCTGCAAGGGATATTCTTTTATCTTTTTCATAGCAATTCATCTTGCCCTAGAAGCTCAATTTGTTACCATTCCTAATGGGAAGTGATTGGTGGTAGCTCCAAGAGTACCCAAATATTTCTTCCGAAAACCATTAAATATTCTAAATTGCCAAAAAGTATCGGGAGCACCAAAAAAGTGTTTCTCCAATAGTTTACAAAAAATCACCCCTAAAATAAAGAAGATAATTTTACATCAGGAATTCCAAACTATTTCAAAATCACCCCAACCACTTTTATATATACATTCTTTCTTTATTTGTATCAAGAACCCTGTGCTACTTATTATTCTTCATCGTATCCTTCCATCTTAGATTGGTCCGATGGACATGTGCATGTGTTTATTCGCGCGGCGGGTTGATTTTTTTGATGCCAAAAGATTGGAAGGTAGGATTGAGAGTTGTTGATGTATTTTTTCTAATCTTGCAAATTAAAACATAGATTGAGAGATTGTTTTGGGAACTCTTGGAGATGCTCAACATCACCAAAAGTCTTCCTAACTGGAGTGTCATTCGAGTATAAATCGCTTTGTATATCTTTATATCCTATATTATTGGGTAAAAAACCTTTTCCATATATTACACGTGCTCTAGATAGTAATTAATCCTTGTTCTTTGTCTTTATCTTTATCTTTGACTAGCAAAAGAAAACCAGAATAAAGGATGTCTATGTTTAAAGATCCTATTATAAATGATGTTGGAGAGTATTTTCTCACAAAAATCTTTATTCCTATAAACTAGAAACGATATAAAGAGTCCCTGAAGTTGCTTTAACTCTTATTTTCTATCTTATCAAAATTCTCACTCCTACTGTGAAAGGGCCTTTACCTTTAGCCTAGTGGTTGGGTTCAACTCACCGTGGGAGCGTAGATTTTAGGATTTAACAACATTTTTGCTTACAGTGGTAAGAGACGTTCTGTCGTAGCGAGATGCCTGTGGTGACTTCGTCAACCTCAAGGATTTATCGGCTCGGTCTTTAAAGGTACTCGTAGGGATAGGGGTAGGGTTTGCATATGTCCATTGGAGGTGACAAGCCAAGGCATCCAATCCAAGTAGGATTTTTTTTCCAACTAACTGCCACGGAATTAGCCGCCACACAACAACGTTTTGGTAAGATCTGCGTCAAGTGGAGCCTAGATTCCTGCTTGAAGCATTGATGGCGAGGATCCAAAAACTTATCACAGACTTCAGTGATGCTACCGATAGCTATGTAGAAATCATAGATGTAGAAGAGCTCATCCGTGATGCTCCGTAGAATGATGCTCCGTAGAATCATAATCTTGTATTATGAATGCTTGAAGTGTCTTGAAATTGTCATCATATTTGTCTTGAAATTCCCAAAATCAGATCAATTGATTTCTTGCCTGGGCTACAGACCCGACATTCGCCCACGGCCCATCACAGTCGAAGATGGCGAAAGGTGGCACCAACATGAGCAGGACAATGGTGACCACTAGCACCTGTGTCGAGGTGGCCAGCAACAGATGCTCCAACACGATGCACAAGCTTGGTGGGCGCTACCGTGGCCGCGTGGCTCTCGCCTCCATGCCCGTGTGCTAGGCTCCAAGCCAACCACCACGCTGTCGCCGCCCAGTAGCCGCGCTAGACTCCGTGCCGCCGCCACCATCAGTCACCATGCCAACGACTGCACTAACGGCCGGCATTAGTCAGGCATCACGCATCAGTCACCCCGCCTCTATGGTCTATGCTCGCATGAAAGGACATGAGACGCACGGTCAACCGAGAGAGAAAGCCCAATGGACAGTTTCCTGGGCTGTTTGTAGTATTTGGTTAGGGGCATCTTGGTCTTTCTCCATTGGCCCATGAAGGGATTCAATGGTACAACTAGACGGAGGTTACTGAAGTGTCAAATAGGGAATAAAAAATGAAATATGTGTCAAATAGGGAAGATTTTAAATTTCAGTGTCAAATAGGAAGAATTTTTTCTAGTATAAAATAGGGATTTTTATCTATAAATAAACCACTTGGCATCTTCACCTTGCTATATATAGACACATCACAATCTAAGCCCGATTGCCTTATTCATCTTGTGCTGCCACCAGTGAAGAACCAAACCCTAGCTGGGCACTCACCGTTGAATGGTAACAAAGCTTATGGTTGGCATCCGCATGATGGCCCTGAAGCCATAAGAAAGGAGGACAAGCACAAGGCAAGGCTGGCATCGATGGGTAGGCCGGAATTCAAGAACCCACCAAATGAAACCTTGGCGTGGAAGGAGCCAAGTATTACCGAGAAGCAACTTCAAGATCTGGCGGCAGGCAGAGTGCTACCAGAGAAATCATTGGGTGAATGGAGGGCTCCAAATTAGCATCGAACCCCCAAACTGAATCCAGGTGAAATCGTGCTCTTCAAAGCTTTTGTTGAGAGGGGTTTAGGGTTGCCGACGTCCGATTTCTTCCACGGACTACTGCATTTTTATGGTCTGACAATCAACCATCTCACCCCCAATGCTATTCTTCATATTTCCATCTTCGTGCATCTATGCGAAGAATTGCTTGGAATATGCCCATGCTTCACTCTTTTTGGGTATTTCTTTTGGGTTAAGTGTCTACTGAGCGACCTAGCCCCTTCAGTAGTCGGAGGAGCCAGGATTCAACTCCGTAGAAACACTAAGAAGCCGTATTTGGAGTACGATGTAATAGGTAAAGTGAATGATTGGGCGTCAGGTTGGTTTTACATAAGAAACCATAACCCATCCTTGGATGTCCACACTGGTTTTTCACCGCGAAAGCATGGCAAGTGGGTGGAAAGACCATCTGAAGAGGAGTGAAGGTAGTTGAGTGAATTATTGTGTCGTATCCATGTTCTGAAGAAATCCAGAGTGACAGGTGGAGTAGTAGTTCGTGGCTTCACTAGTCATGTTCGTGGCTTCACTAGTCATCGAGTTCAGCCTCTACAGTAACATGGCTTTGAGTACCCTGCTGTGAATGACCCGTCTAGGATGTCTACCAAAGGTCTCCCATCAAAGGAGGTATTCCAGCGATTGAAGTTGTTGCTAAAGAACTTGAAGCACATGCCAGATAGGAAGAACACCTTTTGCACCGCCCATCCTTCTCCGTTGGTGAGAAAACTTTCTTTGTAGATAGTTAGCAACCTTTAGTCGAATTTGTAGTGTTGGTAAATATTTGACATTGGCCTGTAATTGCAGATATTTGGGCATAATGTCAATGACCGTCCGCCATTGCCACCTCTAGGAGAAGCTAGAGGTGTTGTGCTGGACAAACCCATGATGGATGATGAGGTTCAAGATGTCAATGACCTGCTCGGAGGTATCGACTGGTCTGACACAGAATCTGATAATGCAGAAATTATTGACACGGATGACAATAGCAGTCCAAGTAGGCAGAAGCATTCGCGTAGTCTAAGCATGGAGGTGCCGTCTGGCTCGTTCCTGAAGAAGTCACAAATAGGTAAACGGATTGCGTGCAGAAGATTTCGATCACGTGCTTCACTTTACTTGGTTTTGTTGTAAAAGGGAAGGAGTCGAAGGGTAGCCGACAAGCACAGACAAGTACCCAATGGAAAGGTATCCTTGAATCTGACTACTTTCTTTGTTGATAAATATGATGTATCTGTTTATTGACTCCTATATTTTTGTCATGTAGATGATCAAATATCAGTGGAGGAACCCAAAACAAAGAATACTACCGCATCAGATGCAAAGAAGCAACCATTAACGAGTGCTTCCCCTTTGGAGCCATCCTCGAAGAAAAGGAAGGTACTCAAGGTACCTAGCTGTCCGAAACTCCTAGAAGCCGAGTAAGTAACCTTTTGGACTTGATGACTCAAGTTTTGTCACTGATGTAATTTTCTGATAGATCTTGTATTTGAACTAGAGTTCCATTAGTGCCACCGATAGCACCCGTCGCACCTTCCATAGACCAAGAGGCAACAACAAAAGTCATTGTCAATCCAACAATTGAAGGGACAGAAGGAGTGGTCTTAAGCCTGCCAGTGGAGAGCCACGTTGTTGAAGCTAAAGGTCAGGTGGCCCTACCAGTGCCAGCAGATGAAAGTATGTTTCAGCCATCTAAAGGAGCAGGACTGAGGAAACTGGTGGCAGCGTAGAGCCAGAACCGTCTGAGAAGGTGCCCGCAATGCTAGATAACCAACATGTGGTTATGGGCCAGGCAAGTACCTCTTCTTCAGAAGGCCAGCGAGGTAAGGTGACATCATCCTTGAGCGGAACGTGCATCAACCTCGATCTTGTAGGTTATCACTCGGACTTGGCGCGTTTGCGGGAAGCCTGGTCTAGGTTGAATGAAAATGCAACTGACTTTGGCACCCTTCTGGAGGTATGAATCCATCTTTATTTGAACCATTTACTTTTACATGATTCTAGATAATTGTTGACATGGTAAAGCCTTGTAATGCAGGGCTTGGAGCTAAAGGCGGCGGATCAAGCTAGGCGGATCCACCAGGAGCTATCGGCACACATGTTTGAAATGGAAACCAAGTATGCAACTGAGAGGAAATACTACCAGGAGATAGAAGAGAAGTTCAAGGCTGCAGAGCATGCCTTGGCAACCACCACAATTTTGGGATCTCGAATTGTTGAGCTTGAGGCTGCCAACAAAAGATTAGTTGGTGAGCGTGACACTGCACTTGATCATGAGAAGAACACACGAGGCACGATATTCAAAGCTAAAGAGGCCTTCAAGAAGCAGTAGAAAACCCTAGAGAAGAAGCTGAATGGTAAATCATTGACTGATTATTTAATTTCTCCATGGCTACCACTATCTGTTTCTATGTTCTTTGGTTCAAGAGACTGTTCTGATTTTACGTGGCTGACTGATGTCACAGATGTTCAAACCCAAGCGAAGAAGGAGCAGCAGACTGCCCATGACAGGCAGCGTGCCTTCCAAGAAAAGAAAGACGGGGTACATGAGGTACTTCCTTAATCTCTGAATAAATAGTTTTTATGAGTTATTCTAATTCAATTTTTAAAAAGAAAAAACATAAAAAATTGTGGTATCAATTAATATTATTAGGCTTACAAGAGAATATGTTTCCATAATATGACCATTTTATATTAAAGATATTATAATTCTTTTCTATAAAGTTATTAGTCAAATTTAAAAAGAAAATTGATTGGCACGGATTATAGAAATTAATTTATTTAGAGACTAAGCCTAGTATATGACGTACCAATCTTTAATTGCTGAGGCTAAATAGTTGCTCGAAGCCGCTGAGAATTTTTTTTATTTTTAACTGATTTTCCGAAGAAATTTTAAAAAAACTGGGTTCCAAACTTATTTTCGTGTCTGACCCTTTTTGTAGCGCCATGACAGCTGGCGCTACAGGGCCGAAGGCCGCGCCATGCATGCCGGCGCACACCCCCCTGCCAGCTCGTCATGGGCGGCTGATGTGGCACGTACGGACCGCGCCAACATGCAAGGCGCAGTCCTTGCTGGCTCGTTGATGTGGCAGGGGTCGCGCCGGCGGCTATGGCGTGCCCCCCTGAATAACCGACGGCCGCTCCTTCTTCCTCGGCCAGTCCTTCAGTTCGTGTTGTTGGGGGCTAGAGGCCGGAGCGGCGTCGCCCTGCTCCTCCCCCCGGGCACCCCCGAAGGCCGGACCAGCGGTGGAGCACCTTCTCCTCCCTCCTTCCCCCGAAGGGTCTCCCTCCACCTTCCTCCTCCCTCCTTTGCGCCAAAGGTTCGCATTCTTTGGCCCTTGTTTTCGGCACTTGCATGATTCATATGGAACCCTATTGTATGGTTAAGTGTTGTTTATTTTATACCAACACTAGTTTATTGATAGATTTGTAGGTACATTAGTGTTTGTCATGTTTAATTAGACTATAATTATAAATATACCGTATGTTGTACTTGTGATGTTTTTGGTTTATTTGTTAGATGGAAGAATGGTATCGGGAAGAGGTATGGCGGAAGCGTGGTCATGGTAAAGATTTTTACCCCGACGTGTCATACAAGGATGCCCTAGTGCCACCTGAGCTCCCTGTCCCTATCTGTGACTGTGGACGTGAGGCACACGTGTCCCAATCTAGACACCCAGACACTACGGCCCGTTGCTTCTACACATGCAGTAGTTGCGGCGTAAGCATTTCTTTACATTGCTTTCAATTTCCATATTTTTTACTATCCACTAATGATGTGTTGAAAAATTGATATGTAGGATTTGAGGTGTTTCTTCTTCCAGTGGATCGATGGTCTAGACAAGTTTGACCCAAGATACCTTCTTTTCGACAACTACTGGAAAGATCATCACGCACGTGAGCACTTCGAGCGTTGGGTTGCACCTCCCCCCGACCCCCCGCCGATGTCCAAAGAGCAGAAGTACTTCCACGCAGTCAAGCGACTCGAATCCCCACCTCGCTGCCATTGCGGAGATCGAGCTGTAATAAATCCCGAGACCCAATTGGAGTTTGTTTGTCCGAACTTGCCTCCAGTAAGTACAAATTGTCTCTCATTAGTTGTTTCGCATGTTAGAGCACGTACTAATGTAACCTCTTGCAGCGGGCTGTTTTTCGGAAGTGTCGTTTCAAGGAGTGGCTATATGGTCCTAAGAACCAATGGCCTAAGGTTGAGGAGAAAAAGAGCAAGGAGCGAAGGGAGAGGGTCATCATTGAAGACCCTCCCATACTATGCAAATGTGGGGTGAAAGCGCACTATGGCCTAGTTCCATCGGAGTTTGGAATCGGTTATTGGTGCGGCCATATGGTTGACTATGACGAGGTTTGTCACTTAATTGTGGTTGCCATTCATTTAACTTGCATTTTTCCGCTAATGAATTTTGAATTGTTCAATTCTTACAGAGCACCAGGAAATGCAATTGGGAGGTTTTTGAAGGCAAAGCTGAATTCTTGGATACAATAGAGGCAAAGAAAGTCATGGAAAGAAAGATAGGTTGTGGGTCTCAACTCTTGGGTGACTACTTTGATGAGCATAGATGAAAAATGCGTAAACTTGCAAGAGAAACTGGTGTGATGAGCCGGGAGAAACTTGAGTGGGATCAACTGAATGCAAGGATCAAGAAGAGGAAGGAAGAAGAAGCCAGGCTTGCGGCAGCTCGAGCTGAGGAAAAGCATTTAGACGACCTTGTTGCTGGATTGTGTGGCAGTGAGTGCTACAAAGAAACCAAAAAGTTACATATAATATTTCAATCATTCTTTTTAAGTTAACTGATTCAGTTATTTAAATGTAGGGATTGGATGCTCCGGTGAATATACCGTAGAGGTGGCCCGTCCTAGGTTTCTACAAAAGGTGGTGGAGGACGCAGAGAGGCAGGCGGGAGAGGCGTCAAGAGAGTCGGAAGAGGACGACGACACATCTAGATTGAGCGAGCTCATTGCTCTAGTGGAGGCCGGCTTGGAGGACGAAGATGATGACACCGCTCGATTGAGCGAGCTCATTGCTCTAGCGGAGAGAGACTTGGAGGCGGAGGCAGAAGATGACGCCTTCATGTCTCAGGCCGTCGATGAAGTGGAGGCCGCTTACTACAGGCAAAAGGCAGCTGAGGCAACAGTAGGCGAGAGTAGTCGTAGCAAAGAGGTTGTAGTTGAGGAGTAGGACTTCGAGGATGAGCTTACTGATGTTGGCCTAAGTGTGTACGGCGCGTACCGCTCGTCCCAAGCGTGGCCTTAGTGTGTCCGCATCAGCAGAGGCTCCAAAGGCTGCGGGGGGTCGTAGTCCGAGAGCAAGTGCGCTCGGTGCTTCTCATCGATCTCACGATCCAACGTGGCGTAGGCTGGAGCCTGCGCCATCCTGCAAGAAGTATCGAACAAAAGAGTTAGCAAATATTTATTAAATCCATAATAAACAAGAAATAAAGTTAACATTAAATTAACAACTAATAAATGTAGCATGAAATGTGCAACACTAAAAATGGCATACTATGAAACATAATAAACTCTACTAAAATAAAACCGATGCAATTTTAGATGCATGACTACTTATACCTGTCTACCGGCAGCATTGCGGTCTTGCCTTCTATGCATGCGAGCGTTATGAACCGGTTCATGGCACACTCCACAGAGATTTTGAGTGCTAGTTTGGTCAAAGTCGCCCCCACCATACATGTCGCTCCCATAGCCTCTCATAGCGTCCATATCTCCCTTCAGACGTTTTCTCTTCCGCCTACCCTTTCCTAACTTCTTAAGGTCAGGATCAGGAGCGTAGTCGTAACCGCGGTAAGTAGGCCATTGTGTTGGGTCCATATAGGGCTCAAAATTGCTCTACCATACGCTGATGGTATTGTGTCAAAGGTAGTAAGGGGACATGTAGGGGGGATTTTGTACTCATAACCACGCACCCTGCAGGCCGCAATCATATGGGAGCATGGAGCATGCATAATCTGAGGAACATTACAACTGCACTCCACTTTTTCTAGATCAACTCGATGGTTGCGACCACCGTAACGTTCCCCACCCAAGCTCGTGCCTCCAAGTCCCCGAACATTGTAAATCTGCCTGCTTGGCCCAAAGGCCTCAACGGAATGCTGCTTTGCCCATTTCTCAGCATTAGCCAAGTGCTCAGCCCCCGCTTTTCCCCATTCTCCTTTCTCCTTCAGACTTTCTTGTGCAATTCCCCACCTATTGACAAAGTATGCATTGCACTTATGAAACGAGAACCCAACTATTCCCGACACAGGCAAAGCTCTTACTCCGGCGAATACACGGTTGAAGGACTCCGAAGAGTTTGTGGTCATGATATCATATCGGAACCCACCCTCATCATAAGCTAGTGCCCACTTCTCCTTTTCATCCATCTGCTGCCCCAACCATGCTTTCCCTTCTCTGTTGAGAATGGTCCCTAGCTCTTTCAATGTCTCATCGAACTCATGCTTCGTACGTACACAACATAGTGCCTTTACCTTATCTGAAACCTCCTTCTTCCTCTGACGCCGCCAGAAGTTGGCAGCAAAGTGTCGCATGCACCATCTATGCACTAGTCGAGGGTAGCCATCCATATGCTCTTCGGCAGCATTAAGCAGGCCTACATAGCGGTCGGATATCAAACAAATCTGCCGAGTACTTCCCAAAACCTGGACCCTTAGAAGCCGCATAAACCATGACCAGGACTTAATGTTCTCCCCCTCTGCTAGAGCAAAAGCCAAGGGTACAATCTGATTTTTAGGATCTACAGCTGCTGCCATCATGAGGACACCACGATACTTCCCAGTCAAGAAGGTGCCATCCACTAGCATGACCGGACGACAGAACTGAAAAGCATGTTCGGTTTGCCGAAAAGACCAAAACACCCGTCTCAGGATATGTTTCACGGCACCGGTGATGGGGTTGCGAAAGTACCTCCCATCATGGTCTATGAACCACTTCATGCCAGGGTTATAGTAGCTCATTGCACATAAAATCCTAGGAACATGGTTGTACGCCTCCTTTTAGCTACCCCAACGAATCGCCAGGGCAATCTGTTTAGCTCTCCATGCCTTTCCATACTTCACCTCATAACTAGTGAATCTATAGATGGAACGAATTAATGAAGATACTGACACATCACTGTTATCATCAACCAATCCCAAAATACGACGGGCTAGGTAACGTGCAGTGAGCTGAGATGATATTCCTTGCCCTTATTTGATAGACAAGTGTGGGGTTGCACCACTTTGGTTATCTTCCACTTCCCATCACTCCCTCTTTTCCTAGCATTTAGCCTCCAAAGACAACCAGCCTTGCATATGACATTGTACCTCAACTCCCTGTCTGAATGCGTGACAGTGTATGGCCTATGGTGATACACAAAGAATCTCAAGAAAAAGCTTTACATCCTCAATACTGTTAAACATCATACCCTTGCTCAAGATTGCACTATCCTCATGATCATACAGCGATTCATGACACAACTTCAACCCAGTGTCGTATACTGCCATGCTCGACATGCTCACATCCCTGTAGTTAGGAACGCCCCGAAATGGTACGTTCACTGAACTAAGCTACCTACGCTCCATGGCTGTATACGGCTCAGGTGGAACAAACTGCCGTGCTTCTGTCCACCTTTCCCACTTATCATAAGGTGTTTCTTCATCGAGCACATCATGTATGAGTCTACCCTGAACCATCAGCCTATCATGTGGAACTGCGCAAGGACTGACCATAGCCGGTGGCAGAAAAGCATTAAGCGGTACTGCAGGAAAGGGCATGCCGGGCACATGACTCTGTACTGGACCTTGCAACGTTGCATTCATACCATCACACCCTTGTTCCTCCTCGTCAGAACCATCTGAATCACTGCTATTGTCATCATCATCATCATCATCATCATCATCATCATCAGCAGCAGCAGCACCAGCATGAAATGTTTCCTCCGCTACCTGCTCCCCATCCCTCTCCTCCAATTCATCCACATCGAAGTCATTACTTATGCAGCCTACATCATGGGTTGCCAATGGTGCAGAATGTGGAACTTCCTGCGAGACGTGATCATCCAAATCCATATTGGTAGGTGATGAATGTGCATCAACATCGAACTCATCTTCCTCATTTGCATAATCATGGTGTTCTTCCTTCCTAAAGGCACCCTCCACCACAACCTCCGCCGTTGTAACATTTAAGGCCGCAACCAGCTTTACATACCGCTCCCAATCTTTGGGCTTGCGCAACGGGACAATGAGGAAATGTGCCCTATTCCTCCCGCTGTCATACCTACCCTTCAATGAAAATGCACCATCGAACTTCTCCCTGACACACACCAGTAGATCACTAAAACTAGGGGGATTATCCCACATCTCCATCTCTTCTTCCATATCCTCAAACTCACCATCTTGCTTTCTAATTGTGCCACCATACAACATCCGAACTACACAGTCCATCTACACAAAGCATCGAGGATAGTTTGTGAGCTTTTAAAACAAGGCTTCACCGCACATTATATGTTACTTTAGCCTAAACAAATGATTCACCGCACATTATACTTAACTAACTAGATTTACCAAAATAACTCCTATGTAACTCCTATGTAACACTTAGTGTAATTAGTTTATTAATATAAATAAACTAACATATAAACATACATACGTATATATAATATATACATATATATATATTATACTAAACCTAATTACACTTACCTTATTTCCTTAAATACATATATAAACTAACTACATTTTCAATATTATTTACCAAACTAACTAAACGGTATAAAATAATAATGCATTACTACTAATCACCAAAAAAACAAGAATTGGGAGCGAAAAATCACCTTGCGCGACCGCCAAGGGCCGGCCGAGGAATAGCGGGGAAGGACGCGGCACGGAGGAAGGGCGGGCAGATGGGCACGGCCGCCTAACCGACGGGTAGCTGCCACGGCCGCGACTATCGGCGACGCCCGGGCAGAGCAGGAGCAACGGGACAAGGACGACCGCTTCCTTTGGCCGGCCGCCGGGGAGTGAAGGGGCGGCGGGAGGGAGGCGGCGCGAAGGACGGAGGGCGGCCTCCCGCACGGCGGGCACGGGCGGGCGCGACGGCGGCACGGGCGGGCGCGGGGCGGGCGGCGGCAGGGCGGGCGCGGGCGCGACGGGCGGCACGGGCGACGGCGGCGCAGGGAGGGAGAGCGCGGCCGAGGGAGGGAGGGCGGCGCTGGGAGGGAGGGAGGGAGGGCGACGGCGGCACGACGGCGGGTGGCTCGACGGCGGAACGAGGGCGGGCGGCTCGACGGGCGGACGGCGGCTCGACCGACAGATGTCGATCTCGATCCGGGTAAAACAAGGGGGGTCATAGCCGGCGGCGCGACCCCCAGCCACGTCGGCGCCCACCGACCACGCCCTTCATGCTGGCGCGCCCCCTGTGCCACGTCAACGGCCCACGTCAACACCTGGGACGCCCTTAGCCACGCTAGTAGGGGGGGCAGGGGGGGCGTGCCGGCATGCAAGGCGCGGTCCCTTGGGCTGCAGCGCCGGGAATCATGGCGCTACAAAATAGGTTATACCCGAAAATATGTTTGGGACCCAGCTTTTTTTAAAATTTCTTCAGAAAATCAGTTAAAAATAAAAAAAATCGCCGCTGATCGAGATCTCCTATTGAAGACCACGAAGCAACAGCAAGAAGCTCTCACTGCAGCAAGGGGCGCTACAAGATCTTCAGGAGGCCGTGAAGCCAATCCTGGATATGATTCCAGAAGAGGAGGGCGTTGGAGCATCCTTGTTGGAGCGTGCTAAGTCAGCACCTAGCCGCCAGACACAACATGTGAAGGACATGGCTCATGCTGTGAAGGGCCTGTTGACTACTCCCTCCGTTCCAGAATATCTGTCGCTTCGCTTCCCGAGAAACAAATGCCGGCAATTTTTATAAATATAAAATATCATCGATTAGTATCATAATTAGTATCATCGGAAAGATCTTTGAATCTAGTTTTTTAATAAAATTATTTGAAGATATAAATATTACATGTATTTTTTACAAATCAAGTCAAACTTGTGGCACGCATCCCACGGCGACACTTATTTTGAAACAGATGGAGCATCTTTCATATTCATCTGCCATGAACGGATCTGACGATGATCTTGAGGAAGCCGATAGGGTGTAGTAAAGATGACTTGACTGCTGCATAAGAACATGTTGAAGGCTTAGCAAATTCTGATACCAGGTTGTCAAGGGCCTCCACTCCTAGACTTGGAGCTCCCTGACTTCTCAAGTCATACGAAGAAGAAGGTAATGGAGGTGCCAGGGTTGTTGCCTGGTCACCGCAGCATAGGTGAGATTAGAGTGGAAATAGGGAAGGGGTTTAGGAATAACTTCTTTCTTGCTTTCTCATTTCATCAGCTGATTACATATATGTAGAGCAGCTCAGGCACATGCGCCCAGCTCTGGTCACCTCGTTTCTCCCCCTCATTACTCTAATTAATTGTTGCTGACTGCAGCTGGCAGTTTCTCCCCTCAATAAACATTCTCTCATTACTCTAATCTCTTCCCTATAAGCCTTAATTGCTACAGACTGCGGCTGGCACCTCCTGGGATGCGCTCTGGCCCTTCTGGCCATATCTCGAGCCCTGGGACGCCTCTCATAATGGCGCCCCCATATCAGGCCAGTCTCAGTGCTCAATTTCACTACACTGTTTCCAACGTTGCCATATCATCCGGAGCGGGATGAAACGAAAACTGAAACAGCCTCCACAGTGCATCTTTTCACTTTGATATTTCCAAGGCTTGGTAAAAGATTTAATTATTGCAGGATGCTGTGATCATTTGCTCCCTGTGAACCGTGTGGCCAACTCCCTGTGAACATGCATACAGGCATTTCAGAACAGGCATTTTAAAGAGCTATTTTCACCACCGATTCACATTTCAGAGAACTATTTTCACAAAACATCATTCACATTCAAAGATCCATTTTCACACTGCATGACTCACATTTACACACCTGTTACCCAATGGCAGCTTCAGTGCAGCAAAATGCAGATAGCAATCATATGGGTGTTTAAATAAATAACATTAAGGAAAAATAAGATGACATTCAGAACTCAAGATAGCATTTAGGAAAAAATGAGATGGCCTTTAGGAAGCATTCAGATGATATCTATTTTCTTGGCTGCTGCCAGACCATACTAATGTATTTTATTTTGACTACTATCTGTATCAAGCTGCAGTGATACAAATGCTCTGTAAAAATGACTTGCAGGTTTCACTGATTACATCATTTGCTTTGTACAAGAGTACAAGACCATCAGGTGACCAAATGCTTCAGGTAATTATGTGGCCATATATATTTGATAACGTAACAAGAGTACAAGACTGACAAAGCTTCAATTAGTTGAAAAAACATCAGGTGACCAAGTAATCAATCAACTGTTGTAAAAAAAATCAATTAACCAACTGCACACAAGCATCAGGTATTCTAAACTCATCTGAAAACAGTTCTGGACGAGTTTTCAAGCAAGAACGGTTGAGGATAGATGTCTGTAAACAACCAAACACGCAAGAATAACACCATCGAACACTAGCAATTTGAGTGAAATGGTGTGCAGCAGGGATGAGAGTAGCAGAGCTCGAGCGTTGGGCTCGTCGCCACCGCGGAGGACAAGCAGCTGCCTGCATCGCCCCACTGCATCGTCACCACCCCCAAGCACGACGAGCAACAGTCCCGCCACGCCTCCTCCTTGTGCTTACATCCAGGCGGCGCTGTCTGCCTACCTGCTGCCGCTGCAGGCCAGCATGGGGGCAACGCCGCTTGCCGCCTGTCCGCCGGCCACATGACTCTCCAACTCGCCAGCCAGCCGTTGCTCCCGTTTGCCCACCATGCGCCAGATCCGGGGCGGGAATCATCGGATCTAGGCCCAGAGGAGTGGGATCCGACGTTTGAAGCTCGCCGCCGGCCAACCTTGCTCTCCACTGGCGCTGGATCTGCTTCCTTCGGCGCAACACGAAGAGAAGAAGCCCGGCACTGGATCTCCATCGGCTTGCTCGGCTCTGCTCCATGGGAGGGGAAAGAGGGAGTTCGATCAAGAAGAATGGCGGGAGAAGGTGGGGAGAATTGCGTGAGGAGGCGGGAAGAAGGGGACGGAGGCGCGCCACCGAAGCATGGGATCAATGAAACGAGACGAAAGCCCTCAGTGCGGGTGTCGTCCGGTTTCCAATGTTTTGGAAACGCCGCTCGCTCGTTTCGTCCCCACGAAACTTTTCTCCTCTCTCCTCCTCCCCGCAAAGCTCGCTTTCTGGCGATGTGATCTCTATTTAATATATATGAAACTTCTTATGAAACCCCATTGAGACTGGCCTCACACCAACAATCTCAAACTTGTGTGATAGGTCTTGTAGCAATATAATGCCGTCTCTTGTAAAAATGCTGGCGGAGTATTTATACTGAAAAAATTGTTTCAGTTACCATGGAAGCAAGGGCACAACAATCATTAGCAGCAACATTGTTTCAGCTAAACCTTTTTCTTTCTATTATATATATATGCTGCCAACTTGATAGTCACGCTAGCTAAGCACACGCCTTGAAAAACATATCTTGCTAACTTGCTTGTTGCGTAGATCATGTTTAATTTGGATCGTTGACCGCTAGAGGAAGATAGTTTATTCATCTTCTTGTGGCCACCGATTCTTCCTGCACTTTTCTTCTCAGCATGCGTTGTGTTGACTTGTACGTTGTACTTGTGCCCCGTTGATGCCGGCTACTACTGTGAAAGATACTGTTCATAGATGTATATATACAACACAGTTGTTGACGTTGATATATACCGGTAGTATTTTCTTATTCGACACCCATGTTATGTTTTCCAAGGTGTGGATCGGAATTTTGGCTGTATCTGATGACAGCTTCTTTGATCTGGCCACAGTTAAAAATCTTTCCAAAAGGCAAGGAAAATTAACCCCAAGAAGACGGCATGCAGGGATTGGATGATGTGGCAGGCGGTCTTGGCAGATCGTCATCCAGTTTTCGTCAGGCATTTTGTCACCCCAGTACTAGGAGTAGATGATGATTAATTAAACTTGGCGCCGGCAAAGGTAATTTATCAGTCCGTCCAACCAGGAAAGGGCTGGAATTCTGCGTATAATAACTGTTTCAGCAACAAGAAAGTGCAAATAGATACTAGGAACAACTGTAGATTCTCCTTTGTAAGATTGTCGTAGGAATCGAAAGGAAAAAATTGCTAGCATATACACCAGAATCCTCTGCTCTTATACTCTAGCTTACACTTTAACATCTTTTCTCTTGAATTTTATATGTTTCCATGTTTTTTAATTATTTTAACGTTTTAGGATCCCTCCGTATTCAATCCCTGGGACGTAAAAGAGCAAAAATTTGGACTTCAAAATGATCTCTAAGGCAAAACTTTAACTAATAATATTACAATAATTAATAGAATAACAAAACAATCATAGTAAAATACTCCCTCCGTTCTAAATTATAAGTTGTTTTGATTTTTTGGTTCATCTATTTTGCTATGTATCTAAACATATTATTATATTTAAATTAGATATTTAATAAAATGAATGTAAAAAATCAAAGCGACTTATAATTTAGAACTGAGGAGTATATGATTATAAAACTATTTCTTAGGACAGATATACTCGTCTCACTGAACACAAAAACAGTTCATATAGTTGAAATTTGTACGTATATAATCAAATCCACTCTTTTAAGAATTATTAAGACAGGAGGAAATACTTGCATTCTCTCGAATTTTGCTTTTATATGTTCGACGAAAGGCCTTCGCGATAAGCTTCTGATTCATTTTTCAAGCTAGAAATCCGTTTGTTCTACTTCTCCTCTTCAATCATAACAACTTTCACTCACAAAGAATGTTTTCGTGTGTATATACTCCACAAGCCTATCCACGAGGATCGGTCAGCTTCAAGTAGGATAATATTTAGTTAATTTATTCGCTAATTGTTGTGTCAAGATAATGCAGGACAACTGACAAGTTGAGTTGAAAAGGACATGTTGGTTCGAAGCCTTCAAACTTCAGTTAATGGTCAAAATCAGGAGCAAGCAAGCAAAATTTTAACTGATGACTGGAGTCTAGAAGATGGCAACTCTTGGGAAATCAGAACGGCCATTGAAAACTTAAAAATGCTAGTTCAGCCGATCCGCCTGTAGCTGCTGAACCTGCTCCCTGCACCCCGGTGGTCTTCTTCCAGAGGGGAGGCCCCCTTCTTCTTCCATCACCCCAACTCCCCAAGCGTGCGCGCAAGCGCAACCCCCACCAACCGAAGACTGGGCCGGGCGGCCGTCGCTGCCGCCCTACTTCGCCACCTTCGCCGGCGACGAGTACCACCAGCACCAGGTATGCACCCCCTTTGGTCTTCCCTTCCTGCTGTGCGAAGCCGTGCGCCCACCAAACCTTAACGTAATCCGCCAGTTACGCCCTCTGCTTGGTTTTCCCTTCCAGCTGTGCGAAACACCGACATACTGTTTGTATTCGGATCTGAATCTAATTACAAGTGTATGTATATGCATGTATTATGCTTATCCCTACTAAATTCGATTGCTTTGCAGAATACTATCGAGTGTACATGTGTACACCCAGATGCTCTACTGGGTCCGCCCCAACTCAATACTACTCTGAGTAAAAATTGATACTTCTGTGCTTTCCTTAGGAGGACTGTGGTCTGCTCCTCCAAGAATTTTTGTAAAAAGGGTAGTAGTTCAGGATTTTCTTTGCTCAGGAGAAGCTCAATTCTGCCTTGCAGTTCCAAATTGGCTGATGGCGGTGAGTAAATTGTTTCTGATTTTGCGTACTTAATATAACGACTTATCATGTTTTTGACCTCTTGATGTTTTGGTACAGTGTGTTACTATGACTATATAGTAAAGGCATTGTATCTAGAAAAGCCAAAGACATATTATAAATTGGAATGGGGGGATTTTCTTCAATTAACTCAAAGTTCTTTCTTTATCTTTGAAGAATTCTGCCTTCCTTAAAATATCATAAACAGTACATTTTAATTCAACTGTAAGAAATCTGGAATTGGTCTGTCTTGTGATGGCTAATTGTGTAGAATGATACTTTGGTTCTGCCTTGTCTTGCTCAGGTTGGAGAAACTTTTGACATTTTACATCTGGACGTGTTTTCGCTGTAGTTAATTTTAGATATCCTGTCTGAAAGACACAGGGAGACATAATGGGACCTATAGCTACTGATGATTAAGCAGTGTGCTTAGCTGGTTTGGTAATTATAAACCCACCTTAGTTTGTTCTTGTGGTGATTAGTATGCTGTGTATGCTATACTTATTTATGCTGTGAGTGGTTTTTTTTTTTCCAAGGTTGATATCTGGCAGATGCTTTCCCAGATAAATCTTTGTTGAAACCTGTGAACTGCAAATGCTACAATTCTAGACCTTAGTGCACCTGGTCTAGATTGATATATGGATTATGCTCTTCTTTTGCATGTCAGCATGTATCATGGACATCCCAAATATTTAGGGGATTTCTCAGTCCTAGTTTGTTCAGAAATGTTAATGTCAATCCTGCTGTAGAGTATTCAGCATGGTTTGGGATGCTTGAGAACCTTTTTGTCTTTGCTAATTCTTCTCCCACAAAAATGATAACTATCCTAACAACAGATGATACTTTTACATGCTTATATATCATAAATCATAGTCCTCCAGAAAGTTGACTAAAGCTACCTATTGATCTCCTCTGTATAGCAACCTGAAATTCCTGCATTTGGGGATTGGGAAACCACAGGAAACACCCCTTACACACAAAAGTTCGAGGATGCGCGGAATAATAGGAAAACAGGAATTCCTGCACAACCAAATGATCCAGTGAGGAACTCGGAACATCCTCAGAAGTCGCCTTTGCATCCAACGGCCTACAGAACCGATCCTCAAGACCAAGGTCTAAGGAACCCACCACATCGACGGAGACCTGAAACTGACCACCAACAGCACTCTGACCGGCCTACTCACCGTGAGCCTGCAGCACGAAGACATGCAAATCCTCAGAGAGAACAAGGGAGTAATGCTGGGGCACCAAGAAGCCCCTACAGCACAGCTGCTGGGTCTGCTTCACCAATGCAGCCAAACAATCAATCAAAGCCGAAGCACAGGTCAGCTGGAATGCAGACTCCGGAGAGGAAGGCATCTTCAGAGGGGTATGGGCAGCATACACCTGGTAGGAGCAGGATGAAACCGGGTGGCTATGAGGTAATAACACCTTTACTGTCCTTCAATGTTTCAATGAATATGGGATAGAAATGCCTTTAGAGTAATTACTCTTGCTTTTGTATTGGATTTTTGGTCAATCAGCTTGAAGAGGAAGTGGTTGTACCACCCTTTGGTGAATGGGATGATGCAAATGCAGCATCAGGTGAAAAGTACACTGGTATCTTCAACAGAGTGAGGGATGATAGGTTGTCACCTACCTCTTCTGCTAGGCAACCATCTAAGGCCCGTAGTGAGGAGAATAAGGTGCAACAGGTATGCAAAAGCTTGTCCAAAGTAAAGTTGAAAATTCAGTTTATTTGTTCAATTCTTCATGTGGTATATGATTGCACACCACAATATGTAAATGTGAAAATAGTATCATCATCTATTCATCTCCATGAGGTTGATGTTAACTTAACATTATGTGTATCTGATAGATCATATATAACAAACTAAATATATTTATGCTATCTGCTTTTAGAATTCTCTGGCACTTTTTAGAATTCTCTGGCATTTGTCTTCCCTATGTTCTCTAATAGAACATAGCCTGACTATATTAACTATATTATTATTGAGAATGTCCATGGCTCATCTACTTATTTTTCTTGAACTTGCAAGAGTTTTTTTTTTCTCCTTAAAAATGCAGAGAGGTGCATTTCTTTGTATTAAGAACAAAAGGGGCGAGAACACTTGCAAACACAAACCTACCCAGCAACACAAAAAACACAAAACAAAAACAGCTCAGATCAAGAAGGACAAAGTCTCCCGAAAAAACACCCAAAACTCATAGTTACACTACAACCATAAGGATACTAGAAGCAAATTGTCCTTTTCAACATTACTGATCAACAAGCTACCAATAAAAAATATTTTCTTGTAATCAGCTGAATCTAATTGTCTGGCGTTAACAGTCGATGTGATCTTCAACCTTGGTCTGGCAACTAAACAATAAATGTTTTCTATGTAGTTCATTCTATATGATTCTTAAGTTTAATAAAAGTATCACTGTATTGGTATATTTGTATGCCATTCAGCTGGGCTGTTGGTAATAGGGATGAAACCAGGATGGTTATTTCCCGATTTCCGTCTGTCCCAAAAGAGTTAAAACCGTACTTGGATAATCTGTATATGATGAATCTGGACATTTGGAATTCTACCGTATCCATATCCAAATACTCAAAGTTGGATTTCTGATACATATATGACATAGATATCAATATCCGACGCATCCGATACTATCTATATTCTACTCCAAATGAAACAAACGACTTCCCATACTCGGCATCCATAATATCCGTTCGTATCCGATCTGGTTTCATCCCTAGTTGGTAACCTTGGGAACAGTTTTTTTTCATATATAAAAAAAAGCTGGCAACGTCATTGTCAAATTCTTATATGATGGATTGTATTCAGATATGTTATAAAGCTGCATGATGTGTTAATGATCTTCATTTGTTTGTTTTGATTCACGGCCAATGTTCAAATATTTGGAAATATATTCCTTACTGCTCTGTCAATAGTAAGTATACTAGTAATCACGGCGTTGTTTTGGTATAGAATGTAACTGTTATACCTTTATATTCTTCAGATAAGTGAATTTCCCTTGAATTTATCCAGATAAATATATATGAAAAAATAAAAACACAAGTAACCTTATTTAAAGTTCCCTAAAAGTGATACCAGGATATCTTATCAACTGATCCTCGTCTCTTCTATGTCCAGAAATGTTCTTGCTGCATACTTTGAAGATGAGGACGGGATCTCGAAGAGTTCTGGACAACTTCCTTGCTGCTTCTGTGATGAGATCCCTATTCTTGTAACTCTTATGTGTTTCTGTAATTGAATTGTTCCATTTGAGCTCTTCACTTACAAGGAATATATATATGGTGCAATTTAGATTTGTAAAGTATCGAGTGAGCAATTTCCTTGCTGGTAATAAAAGGTTTACCAAATGGGCTCTGGATTCCATAGTTAGTTAATGTGGATATCATGTAGACACCTACAATGTGCTTTCAGTTTTTTTTATTGTAAAAGAAACTACAGTGTGCTTCCTTGTTACTCTGTTGAGAATAAACAGAAAATTACTGCATAGCACAGCTAGTAAAATCCATACAAATAGGCCATTTGTCCATTTACTGCCATTTTTCTAGCTGGGATCTTCGTGAAGAGCTTTTTAAAAGTATATTCAACTTTTCCAGAGAGCCTATGCTCTTTAGCATTTTAAATATTATCAAATCTTATACATACCCCTAATGTTCTTAATAATTTTCTAATCCTTTTTTTTGTGGGGTGGGGTGGGGGGGGGGGGGGGTGGTGTGGGGTCTGGGGTGCGGGGATTTTCTAATCCAGCTGTGCTTTCCTACGCGCGTGAGGGCTGCTAACCTCACGAGCCCATGAGGCCCAATAGGAGTAAACATGAATGAAAACACCCAAATTGCCAAGATACCGAGAGACGTAGGGGCTATGGTGGGTTTGGGTTTCAAGGCTCACGGGCCCATCAGGCCCAGTAGGAGACCACAATGCGAACGGCCTTTATTCCTCGGGAGCGACCACGCGGCTGCCTCCTCACCTTCCTCCCTGCTTACCTTCATTTAACTCGCGGCTGCTTCGTCTTCCTCCTGGCGCTTGGGTTACTCCTCCGAGCTCCGATCTACAATCTACTAAAGATACAGCTGCCGCTGCCGCTACTTCTTCACAAACTGTTCTTCTTCCTCAACATTACCACCCCGCTGCTGGTTTCTTCAGTTGCTTTGCTTCTTGTGATATGAGCAAAACACTGAATCCTTTTTGTTTCTTGATAGATTGATCGGACTTTTTCGATCGGCAGGTCCAGGCCGCTCCTGCGGTCTCGTCTCGCGATGGGCGGCGGAGGTCACGACGGCGAGTCGTTGCCGCGCTGCCGATGCTTGGACGACGACGTGACCCTTGTCCTCGTCGGAAAGGTTGGCTCCGGGAAGAGCGCCACCGGGAACAGCATCTTAGGCTGGGACGCCTTTGTGTCGGAGCGCTCCTGCATGAGCGTCACCGAGACCTGCCAGGTGCACCGCCGGACGTTCAGCGATGGCTCTTCGGAGGCCCGGGCCATCAGTGTTATCGATACTCCTGGTAAGTTAATAACTAATAAGAACTCGTAGCCTGATCTGTTCTTTCAGTGCAGCATAACAGCATGAGGGTCACGAGTTCGATCCCCCTTTATTTTCTTTTTTAGAACATATATCTTAACCTGCTGCAATTTTCAGTCAACAGATTTAATCATGTAAAACTTAATTACTTGCAATTTGCAGGTTTTCAGGGGAAAAAAATAATGCATAGATAGCACAACGATTCTGTTCCAACTAGTGCAGAATCACTTCTGGCTTTCCCATCAATACACTTTGAACATCTTATGTTGTTTTTTGTATTATTAAAATCAAATTTGTAGTTTTGCATGACTATTTTAAGAATGCTGTATATGTATATATTTTTGTATTACTTCTTGACATTAAACTTCTGCACTCTCCTTTATGGACATAGGGCTATTTGACATGAATACTAAAGTACAGGATGCCCAAAAGGAGATTGCTAAGTGTATGGATTTGGCCAAGGACGGTATACATGCGATGCGCTGATGCTCATGGTTTTTTCAGCCACACTCGGTTTTCGCATGAAGATGTGAATACTGTGGAGTCCATCAGAATGTTTTTCGGTGATAATATTGCTGATCACATGATGTTAGTTTTCACAAATGGAGATCAAGTAGACGAGAACACCTTGACAAAGATGCTATCTGATAAGAGGGCAATATATCTGCAGGTGTTTATCATTTCTGTCCAATGTTGATTTGCCATGTTCTTTTTCACGTATTTTGATGGGGTCAGGTTGTGAGGACTGTAATTATTCGTGATCTGTTTGTGTGTCCCTTCTGTTTCATGCTATATTTTTTTACAGGAGCTAGTGAAGCTATGTGCAAATAGGGTTGTTCTATTTGACAACAAGACCAATGATGAAGTCCATAAAGAAGAACAACTCAAGAAACTGCTTCATGCATTTGACTCTGTTATATCAAATACTAATGGGATACCATTCTCAAACCAAATGTTCAGTCGGATTAAGGTGATTAAAGGTTTACTGGGCCTTTTGATTTTTCTCTCTCAGTTCTCAACAGTATATTATGTTATATTGCTGCAGGAAGTGCATGAAAGGCAGAAAGAGATTGATGGATATACGGCTGAAGAAATGTTCAAATCAAAGAAAGATATATATGATGGATACCTTATGCTCATCACAAAGATGGTAACAGAATTTATAGGCACATGGTCAATTACTCAATTTTTAATCACATAAATGTTAATCTTTCATAGTAAACTGTCCCATCAAGTTTAACCGATCTTTCTGTGTTTTTTTCCTCACTCAAGATAGCTGTTCATCTTTTATATTAAATTAAAATAGAGGAAACGGGGTTAGAGGAGAGGAGCCTCATTCAAAGCAACCACATGCCAGCCTCTACATAACCCAATGCCTATATCCAACCCATGGTCAACTCCTAAAAGTTTATATAGCTCCAGTCAAGCACCTGAGCCCAGCCTCCTCTCGTAAGAAATGAAGGGCTGATGACAAGGAAGGAGATTATAGCAAAGATGACGTGGGACTACTAGGTCTGTGGAGGATTATGGCGGAGAGCTCTATATGGCTAGTTATTTTGGTTGGGGACATTGTCAGAAGATAGTGCAAGCATGATGGTGGTGTGCTGGTGAGAGCAGGGTCGCAGGTCATGTGCTTGGGTCAAGGTTTTAGTGACGGCTTTACTATTGGAAGAGATCTTTGAGTCGGTTGGCATTGCACACAATCTTGATGGCATTAAAGAAAACAGATTTGTGACGTGGTGTCTAGCGGCGGATGTAGTGAGGCCCCATGCACTTTGTCCTTCGAGGTGACAAGAGTGAGGTGTGGAGTCTAGTGGGCTCTCCTTGAGTAAACCAAAACATAGCCCGAGCTTGAGATTTAATAGGGATGTCCATACCAACCCATGGTCTTCTATCATCTGTTTAAAGAAAACAAAGCCAGCACTTTCGCTGACAAGTGATACAATAAATGGATTTCCACTTTGCAAAAGCACATGTTTGCACATTCAAGATGAAAATGATTTTCTCTCCAGTCCTATTCTCCACTACCATGATTTATATACTAGCAGAACGTGAGAAACTTGGGAGCTTGCTTATGTTCTCGGCCTGCTTTTCTTTGAAAATAGCAAATTTCTATCCACTATTATGGTTTCTATTATTCAGGCTAGTTGCTTGATCTGAGCATTTCGCTTTATTTCATTTATCTATAATTTCTATGGTTAGCAACTTAACCTATCTTTCTCTTTTCTGCTATCAGTGGGAAGTTTTCTATGATTTTTTTTGTCGCTGATTTTTTCCCCGATTTAGTGAATTACTGTATTAAATCAGTATAGCTTGATTTTAAGTATCATTAATAGGTGGAAGACAAGCTCAACAGTACAATTGAGAAGATGCAAAACCAGCTGATGGAAGAACAGAAAGCAAGACACAAGGTGGAGAAAGAGATGGCTGAAATGAAATTGAGATCAGAGGAGGAGATCCGGGAACTCAGGGAGAGGTTAGAGAAGGCTGAAAAGGGGAAAAAGGAGAGTGACAATCGACCGTGCACCATATTGTGACCAATCTTCAGACGGGGAAATTTTCAGTATGGTCATATGGATTAGGATTGTTATCACCAGATGAAATTTTGCCCACAACTATGTAGATGCTCTTAAGTCTTAACTAGCTGTCGAAGACTTGAACCATATGGTCTTTTGATAAAGCTGTTCTTGCTACTTTATCGAGCCAAATTTGGTGTGTCTTCATTTGGCAGCGGTATTTGTTTCCTGCTAGTTGCTTAATTTTATTCATCATGTGATTGCTTTGTTGCTCACTCTTGAGTTTCCTTTTGCTGCATATATATATGTTATTCCAGAGATAAAGTTTGCTTGAGCTTACCTCACAGCAGAATTAGCATACACACTGTTGCGTCCAGACGAATTCGGCTTGCAATTTTATAAAGAAACTTATGATTAAGCAAGTTGCCTTGGATGGTATAGTAGATCTCACTTGACAATAATGTTGGCATGTATTTCACGAAGATTGCATAGGGCGACTATTTTTTTCAAGGGACCACAGGATTCCATTAACCTTGACAATAATGTTGGCATGTATTTCACGAAGATTGCATAGGGCGACTATTTTTTTTCAAGGGACCACGGGATTCCATTAACCTTGGTATAAATCACTGGTCACCAACATACGAGAATACAATCTGGTACTATATTATTTGGGAGCAAAAGTTACTCATTAGGACTAAAATCAGTGTTAGCTAAAATATAGCTAACTATTAGCCCATTAGCTAGATATATACCTAACTAATTTAGGCGAAAAAGGGGTCAATGACTAGCAAAATGTCGCTTTCATCCTCTCACCTACCCATGCCTCCGTTTCTCTCCATTCCTTATGAAACAACTTTTGCCAGAAATGAGCAGATCCAACTTTTGTGTCACAAAAAAACTACATACTAGTCTATATATCACCCGTCTAATTTAGTTAACAATTAATTTCATCTCATCTAAACCGTCCAAGTTCCCTCCCAACACCCCTGCCCCACAGCTGCCTCCTATAATAACTAGTACTGCAGAAATGTCGCCAGCGATTCCTTCGATTCCTTTGCCTCCATCACACGTAGGCTATACTATATCTTAATTTGGATCCTACAAGATAATGCTTAGATATGATAAAAACTTTTGAGTCATGCATTCCGTACCATGCATCAGGGTAAAAAATATGCAAATAGAAGTAAGCTGTTGATCAGTAGTTGTCATGTGGTACTCTCCCCATTTGATAAATGTAGATTAATATAGTTTTGTCTAAATTAAACTTTTCTGCCAACATTTATAATATTAAAATAATTTAGTATTGTAAATGTTGGTTCATATAAACATAAATAAATTTGATTGAATTTTAAAAAATTTAGCATGACAAAACTAAAATGATAAAGGGTAGTTCAAAAGAAAAATGACAAAACGTGGCCGGGTCAATGCACTGGACGTCACAGTCATCTGAGCGCATGCAAGGTTTTGATTTCATTGCAACTTTACAAGCAACTTTACAAGGAATGATCATTCTAGTCATACGTCCCCTGGCCCAGCCACAGGCCATCAACCAATCCCTATAAATATTTGAATCCACTTGATTATTAACCACAATCGAAAAAGGATCGTGGGTGCCATCAGAGCCCCAGCTCGAGTAGATTTGCTGCGATACACTGAAAACTACATCTTTGCAAATATATATACTGTATATTTTAAGGGTCTCAATCGCACCCAGTGATGACCACGTAGGATATTAGGATTATATTTCACGACACCTGAGCAACCAAAAGGTCAGATATCTGATAGCTCCCCGCGACAATATAATACAAACCAAGAGGTCATATTTACTGCAATCATTATAAATTATAATTCATTTTAATTAAATCATAATTTCCTAACTTGAAAACATTTGAAATTCCAAATTCATGAGTAAATTTCACTAATGGTCCTCAAATTTATCATGTATTCTCAAATTGATCCGGGTATGTGAGAACTCCCTAGTGTTTCAACATAGTCCAAATTAACTTTGCGAAGCGCCAGGATGCCGTTGTGGCCTGCCTTGGTGGACTTGGTGTGAGTTTTCCTACGATTTGGTTTGGGTTGAAATAGTAAGGCAAGTTTAGTGACACCAAACTGTATTTTCAAAGTATTGGGGCCTATTTGAGAATAAGAGACAAGTTTGAGGACCGCTAGTGAAATTCACTCCAAATTTATTTATTAAATTCTCCCTAAAATTATGTCATGATAGTATATTTATTTAACTTATCTTTTAGAAAAACATTATCAAAGATAGAGAAGTTTAACTTCACAAAGCTAAAGTAAACTACTTACTCTGTTTCAAATTATAATTCATTTGACTTTTTTACTCCAAGTTTATTCGAAAAATTGTGCAAAACATCATATCTTTTGTTATGATTTTGCTTTATTAATAAAAGCTCTTCAAGAATGACTTAAATTTGACTATGCTTGCACATATTTTTTAAATAAGACGAGCGGTCAAACTTGGGTTCAAAAACAAACGAATTACGGAGGGAGTATTATATGTAACTAAGGCCATATATTTGGCAAACTCTTATCATCGTTAACAATATTGGCTATTAGATAAATCGTACACATTCATGTTCATAAAAGATAAATCTTTATCTAAAATTACCATTACAAAAGAAACTATACACCTCTACCATTACTAAAATTGTCTAGAGTGACCTAAATCTTGATCCTACACGTTCATAAAAGATAAATCTTTATCTAAAATTACCCACTAATAGTATTGTGTAAATGACCTAATAAGTAATCTCCTATGTTCATCTAAATTACCATATACTGTCCAGAACGAAATATAATAAGGGCAATCCCTAAATTTCCTTCCAGATTACACACCTTCACGTAGACTAAGTAACCCATGATATAAACTATCTATGTATATAAGCTATCTATGTTTGTCATTATAACAAAAACTCAAAACACTTTTATATAATGCTTCTAAGTTACTGGCTTCTCTTATTGTTATTATAGAAGTTATTATAGAAACACTAGCTCAAGGTATGTACGCATAGAAATGTGATGAAATGGGGATGTGGATTTCCATGCTAAATACAAATACATGAGAGTACCAACTGAACATGCATTAAATACACATAGAAGCGTGATGCTGATAGAGGGGGGAATACGAATAAGGATGGAAAAGTAGATAAAAAACGTTATATGAAGAAAAAGAAAAAAGAAAGTATTTATCAGTATTTTGTTCGAATATAAATACTTAAGAGATAGAATTTTTTAAAAAAAGGAATAATTTTGGACTCTACAAACGTGCATAGACAATCTATTACAAGGTTTACATCATAAATGCTGATTATCAAATAAACAAGAAAAGACTTTAGAAGGAAAATTATAAGCAAAGTCTATTATTGTTTTTTTCATCCATTTTTTATGCAGATATCTAGAGCAACCACCTTTGGAGATTTGCTTGCCAATCCAATCATCTCCTTAGCATCCTCAATTTTCAGCAATGCCCAAAACCATGGCCAATAGGTTCTTTTGGCGGTAACATGCAAAAAGGAAGTATATTGTTTTTCTCAAAAACAGTATCATTACATACCACCACCACCCCCCCAGGCCCCCCCCCCAAACCCACCCCCCCCCAAAAAGACTTTTCTCTCCTGCATTTGCTATGCCTATTAGCCAATTCCCTTGCATATGATTTGGATCAAGGTGAGATTTGCTTCGTTGATTTTCGTTTTAGTTTTGTTACTCTTTCTTATAATAAAGCTGCTCATGAGAGGGCTCGTTTGGTGTCCCATATGCTTAAGGGACATCTTATTAAACACTGATTGTAATCTATCCATGAATAATATATGAAGCTCCAGTTTCCCCTAAAAAGGTTGTCTTAGCATTTTGACAATAAAAAACAAATTGTTAATTGTTTTATTTCAATTATACAACAACACCTTTTCCACCCTTCCAATTTCTTTTGGCTAACTTATCGTTTAATAATATTACACCTTGTTGAAGGTATCAAAGGAACATCTTTATTTCAAGAGGGAGATTCAGTTTGAAAATAATTTTCTAGGTAAAGTGGATGTCCTAGTTTATCAGAAACTGGTACATCGACATCGACTGACTTGATAATTGACCACAATTATGTGTAAATTCTAGTTAAAACCATCTTTAGCCTCCAAAAGATAAATGGCTATTCTTAGTACTAGGTTATGCCTTACAATTAACTTGTCTCCCGCTAGGGATCTTCAAAAAGAGATATAAAGAAGCCTTTACTAGCCTTTACTCATGACATTCTCAACAGTAACGTGAGGATAATAGACGATATTATGTAGGCTAGAAATTTTTTCTTTCAAGTGTGAAGAGCCTATCTGTCCGTTTTGGCTCTATGGCCTTCCATCCATTTTGGATAGCTAATGGTGTTAAGTCATAGTTAAAAATACCGTTTTAACAAGCTAGCAAAAAAAATACAGAGTTATATTTGTTTATTGTAACAAATAAATTCACACATAACCAAATATAATTAATAAATAGAACTCTGCATTTTTTGTCAGGGATAAAACGGTCTGTTTACCCTTGACTTAACATCATTAGCTATCCAGAACAGACGGAAGGTCACAAAACCAAAGAAAATTCGTCCTAGGACCATAGAGCAAAGTTCGGAAAAGAAGGCCATACACTTAAGAGGTGTTTTTCCAGGTCCATAGAGCTAATTCTTCCAAAAAACTATAAGGTCTGTTATGCCTAACCCACCTTGGTCATTAGGGCAAAATGTCCCACTTAACAAGATGATATTTTTGTTTATCATGCATTGTTGCCTTGACAAAAGCATCTTGATCAATAAAATTCAATCTTTTAAGAACACCTTTGGGAATTTCAAAGAAAGACATCATAAACATGAGTAAACTACTTAAAATCGAGTTCAACAGAACTATTCTGCCCTGATAGTGTAAATTTTGGCTTTGGGGATAAGTGTTTGGCTTTCCAAGTACTTAGTTTCATCATAAATTTATCCTCGGTTACACCCCACTCCGCATTGCATAGTTTATGGTGGTGCATTGGGATTCCTAAGTACTCCCCACCAGTCTGGTTTATAAGGCATAGTCAAATATGGCATGGTCACCAAAATTACAAGTTGACCACTCATTTATCCTATATTATATTTTTTATGATTATAAAATTATGATCATTGGATAGTATATTTGATCATGAATGTACTTGTATCAAGTTTGTATCATAATAATTAAATTTGTACCAAATTATTGGTCAAAAAATGTGAAGTCTGAAATTTGTTTTGCGTGTTTTGCCTTGTAAGCTAAACCAGAGGGGGTACAAAAGAAAAACGGTTCCTAAGTCCTAACCAAACAGTTCAGTGTACTATTTCTCATATTGTTTAGCTTCTTTAAAAAGATGGCACTTCTGTGGAAATTAATTTTCAAACTTGATAATATTGTTCAAAAATGCTGAGAAGAACCTTTATATTTTAGCTTGCTCAAAATGATGTCCATGAAAAGGATTATATCATTTACATATTGCAATATAGATAATCCATCATACACAAGGTGGGGTATGAATCCTCTAATTTGTCCATATAGTTGACTAAATATAATCTAACATAGATGACCATGTGATGCAAAGTGGATAATGATTAATTGGGGCAAAAAAGTATATAAATAATTGGTAAGTAAATTCTAAGATAATGACTATATGCAAATTAAATAAGAAAGTATTATATGAGAATTTTGTTAAAATATGAGTGAATAAGATAAAGCAAATTTGATTAGTCATGGGTCTTAAATTTATACATAAATTTCTAATATTTATCAAGGTTGTAAAAAATCATAAATATTAAGTTGAATTGGAAGCGTTTCTGCAAGATGATCGTAATAACATATTTGTATACAAAAGAATAGTAAAAAATCATAGAATTAGGAAAAGAAGTCAAATGTTATTTAATATTTGCATCACTTAAAATTACTTACCCACGTGTGGTAATATGGGTTGGGACCAGTAAAACAAATACTACAAAATATAGAAACAAGCATATGTATGTAGTCGAGCAGCCATGTGTATTCCTTTCTCTATCTCTGTACAGTCGGTTTGGTAGAGTTTCATCAGATTCTAATTCTCTACGGAACCTGATTCTATGGGAGAAGTGATTCTGTAGCTAAAAATAATTCTCTTTTATTCTTCTATAAATAAAATTTCAAAATTACGATGGAGAATCACTTAAAAATTAGGAGAAGCTACTTTCTTTAACTCTTAGCTTTTTAGTTTATTTCAGAGAATAATTTTACAAAATCAGCACAGAATTAATTCTTCCTAAAAAACTTTTTTGGCAACAGGGACTGCGCCGCGTCTTGCACAGCTCATTCCATAAGAGTATTATGAGTACTAAATATAGAAAAGCAAGAATAATCACGTGATTATTCACCTGGCCGTCTTGGCGCGTACATACATCGATCCACATGTTAAATATATTAGTTAACTTATGAACAATTCTTTAGTCCTCTATTTATGTTGTTGGTACACGTGCAGTGCGTGCCGCAAATAGACGAACCAAAACGTGGGCTGGGATATACGGCGTGTTTAATTAGTATATGAGCACAGCTGACTAACACTTCTAAGGGCACTCTAAATTGGTTACAAGATTTGTTCCTAGTATAGTCGATTAAAGTAAACGGACATGTGCCCCGGCCCGCGTGCACAGCTGAAAGTTAGATTGCAAAACTCTCACGGCGGCTGTCGCTTTACATAGAAAGATTACATGGATATATATGTGGAAAATGTGTCATTGATGATCAAAACCTTGTCTTAAACAATACTATGTTTTTTTACTGAGCTTGGACACACAAAATCAGGAGGGGCAAACAACAATGACAAATAGTGATCACTTTGAAAATTAATCAGTAAATCACATAAGCATATACTACTCTCAAGATCACTAGCTTTAAGATGATAAATATAGACGAGGGAGAAATCACAAGAAGTAGCCTTGAACATATCATGTTATGAGAGATGCATCGTGAAATATATGAGAGACTATCTCTTAAAAAGTCCATGCTAATCTCTAGATGGATAAGCAGCGTGGCCATCTCGACAAAAACATACCAATTTACTGCAGATGCAGGTCAATCAATCGCTCAAGCTCCGTCGTCCCCAGCAGGCACACAACCCACGCATGAGATCTTGACTTGCACATAGGAGGTCGAATGAGAATTATTTGCCTCATGAATCACATTCGAGGTGTACTAAATATCATTCTCAATAGGTGAAGGGCACAAAAACCGGAATGTCAGAAAACGACTGCAACTTTTTTCGTAGCTTTTGGTTGCTATAAAAAAAGGGCCGATTGGTGAGTGGTGAAAGGCCTCATGAGAGAAACATTTATTTATATAGAGAGACTAGACTAGAGGAGCATTGTGAGTGGCGCCTCATCTCTAGCTCTATAAAAGGGTATTGTTTAGCACAGACAATTAGTACCACCATTAAGCAAGCATTAAGCGCTAGTCGTTTGCAAGGATTTGAGGTAACCGAGTTAGTATCTTACTAGCATTACAGCTGCACATTGCATTTGTAGGAAGATAGTCACATGCATATGTACTAGCTTTTTTTCATTTAAATGGATTAAAAAGGTTTTGCGCTACTATTTCCTGCAGCCTTAAACCATTCCCCGTTGACTAAATAAATGACCCTACAATTCCACAAATCTACAATATATATACACACACGTAGGCTACCCAAATCCCAAATTGCATTTTGTTCCAGGAAAAAATAAGTTTCTCGCCGTGGAAGTAGTAAAGAACATCATCACTTTTGGCTGCAGCATGGAGGACTACGCTGTTCATGCAGTGGGCGATGACTACGCTGCAGCATGATAACGACCTGGCGGTGGCCCCCATCGACGACGGCCGCGGCGGGGCTACCTTCCCGTTCCCCTCGCTCCAAGCACTCCGCGAGGCCTCGCAAGCTGCAGAAATGATCCAGGAGCTGATCGGCGAACCCAAACCTCAGGCGGCAAACAGCTGCTGCTCCGGCGACGGGGACACCACCGATGGTGGCATCGCAGGCAATATCTTGGGACCCGCGCCAAGAAGAAGCGGCAGCAGTGGTAGTGCCACAAGCCAGCCCGTGAGCTGGAATTTTGGCGCCGCCCCCGCAGTCGCACCGCCTGGCCGCGACGGCGGTGTGCCTGAGGCCGCTGCCACGGCCAGCTGCCTGCTGCTGCCAGATCTGGTGTCTGGGTCGCCGCCGACGAGAAAGGCCGCCTTGAAGAGCGTGGGATCCATCTATGCGCAGGACCACATCATCGCGGAGAGGAAGCGGCGGGAGAAGATCAACCAGCGCTTCATCGAGCTCTCGACCGTCATCCCCGGCCTCAAGAAGGTCCTGAACTCCTTATCAGTTTATTACTGAATCCCTGCAATTCTTCTTCTACTGCATCTGCTATTCTGATCTGTTAGCTGGGATCAGATGGACAAGGCTACGATCCTTTCTGATGCGACGAGACACGTGAAGGAGCTCCAGGAAAAGATCAAGGCGCTTGAAGACGGCGGCGGCAGTGGCAGTAACGACCGGAGCATCGAGTCCTGGGTGCTCGTCAAGAAGCCGTGCATCGCCGCAGTGCCCGACGAGGATGCTGGCTCCTCCCCATCGTGGGACTCGTCGGGGACGTCGCCGGTGGGGAATCCGCTGCCGGAGATAGAAGCCCGATTCTTTAACAAGAACGTGATGGTGAGGATCCACTGCGTGGATTGCAAGGGAGTGGCCGTGAGGATGCTCGCCCAGTTGGAGGAACTCCACCTCAGCATCATCCACGCCAATGTCATGCCATTCCAGGCTTGCACTTTGATCATAACCATCACCGCGAAGGCAAGTTTTTTTTTCATTTTCCATAATTAACCATCTCTCCTTTTTGGGTTTTTCCTAAATTATAGATCGTTTTGGCTTTTTTATAGCTTTTTCTACATACTTAGATATACTACGTCTACATACATAATAAAAATTATGTATTTGGAAATGCGAAAACGGGCCTATATATACAAATTGGAAAGGAGCGAGTATAATATAATAATGATTCATTTCTTGACAATATTGTGATGTTCCTTAATTTAGTGAGTAATGTTGTGTGATGGTCCTTAATTAATTTGGCAAAGAACACTGCGATGCATATAAGTGTGGAAGAATAATATAGTCAAAATACAAGTTGCCAGTACCACTAAGCATGTTGATATTATCATATTATAATTGTGGCGTTGTGCACAATGATAAGTTGTTTATGTTTTTAGCTAGTAAAAGACCAACTGTGTTTAGCAATTAGATAAATATTGTTTATAACTCATCTATTTCACTATGTATATTACATGGCCTTTTGCCGCACAAATATAAAAGGCAAATTGCACTGTTCAACTTTTTATTTTGATGGAAAATAGTCTACTTAGCCCTCTCAACTATTGGCATTTGCCTACTTCACTCTGTCACCTAGAAAAACCAGATATTTTACCCTGAAGTATTGAAATCAGTTAAATAAAACAGAGGAGGTGGTTTTGCTTACTTGGTTTTATAGATGAGAGAGTAAAATAGACGAAATATGAGAAGGCAAAATAGAATAACACCAATAATTAAGTGGACTTTTAACTTTCATGGTGAGATAGAGAGAGATATAATCTCTATTGGACCAGTAGATATGAGATATAGTAAAATCTATAGGGAAGTTCAAGAATGTGTACCTCTACATTTGATATCTCTACTATGAGTTTCTTTAGAATGCACACGGAGTCAAAGTCACTCTACATATCCCTATATATAGAAAATATGTAGTACAAAGTAAAATTTGATGATTTTAGGGGAAGCATCCTTGAACTCAAGACCTCTTATATCACAGATAAACAATCACTAGACATGCCTTGCTATCAATTACTAGACATAACTTGCTACCAACTGAATGCCTCAATCTCACACCATTCGTTTTGATCATGCATGTCATCTCAAACGTCCAAGTTGTTGTTTTCATAGTGAATAATAAACAGATAATGCCTCTAAAGATAAGTTCAATTTCAATACATAAAAATAGGTCTCAAAGGTCTATGGTACAATACTACAATTCCCCATCCATACCATCTAAAAATGGATCCTACAATAATAAGCAACCATGCAATGTCAATATGCATGTAATACTAGATATGTGACACCCGGTCCAGTTTGGAATTTAACCCGAATGGCCCATGCATAAGCATGTTGATAAAATATTGTGAGAGGTTTAGTCTCACACCTTGGTTGTTTAGGATGGGCTAGACCAGCATATAAGGCTTTTAGAGTTCATCCAACCATCTCTGGGTTAATCCTTTTACGTGAAGCGAGAACGAAAGCGTGAGTGAGATGGTGGTAGGTGTGGTTTGCTTAGTGTGTAGAGTGGATCTGAGATGCATGGACTCTGGGGCATCACAAGACAATACAGATTTACACAAAAGTGCCCATACATGGTGGTTTTGTTTGCACTGATGTTATATAGAAAACTTTTATAGCTTCAAATATTAAAGTAATGGATTATTCTTGGTAGCTAGTTGACGTCCAACTACTAATTAAAGAGTTCAAAATAGGTTCTTCCATTTTATTGTACATGTGTGTTTCCAACCACACTTCCAAAATTTGTGGGAATTTTTTGTTTTAAAAGAGGATCATTTAATTAGATGGTTGTATATAACTTAAAGGAGTATTTACTTATGTTCTAATTAAATAGACTAATTATTATACATTTCTTTTGTTCTTATTTTCATTTGAGGATCTTTGTACCCTTGATACATTTTTGATTTGATCCCCGTGGGTTGTAACCTACCATTATTTGTTGTGTTCTAATTAAATAGACTAATTATTATACATTTCTTTTGTTCTTATTTTCATTTGAGGATCTTTGTACCCTCGATACATTTTTGATTTGATGTGTTGTAACCTGTTATTTGTTGGCAATCATAGCCATAATTTTGCATTTCTTTCTTCTGATTTTTTGCATGGTGCATTTATCTAAACAACTCAATACAACCGTGCATTTCTATCTAAACAAGATACAATGCATTTATAAGCACTCCATCAATGTGCTATTAACCATTCGATCTTAAGGCCTTGTTTGAACGTAGTTGGATTCACATCAATCTACATGTGTCAGAGTGGATTGGAGTGAACTTGAACTAAATTCTACCTAATCCACCCCAACACAAGTGAATTGAGATGAATCCGACAATATCCAAACAAGGCATAAGTTGTGCTCTAGTTATACCAATTAACTCAAATTCTTTTATGTATATATAGAATACTACAACAGAACACCATCGAGCACTGCTAGTTAGGAAACCACCTCACACTGCCAGTACTTTTTCAGAGCCAACAATGGACAATCGATAGTGGTACATTGGTTGATACTTTCTGGTGAATAATCGGCAGTATTTACATTTCAAAAAGGGGGGAAATACACCATATATTCGATATTGCTCCGTGTGCACTCGTCCACAATGACAGTTGTTTTCCTAATAAATCGGAAGTTATATTTTATCACTGTGAGTTTTAATGCACTAGATAGCTAGTAATAAGGGTGGTATTTATGCTCACATGCTCATGACATGCATCAAGCCAAAATAATCATAAACATATATTGTGGAGAGTCATTGCATTGTTGTAACCTATTTTTGAAGGCTCAGTTGGTAGATTTGGATGTCGACGACGGTTGTTCTTTCTCTCTTTTTCTTGTTCTTAAGTTTTATTCCTAGCTTGGTGTCTATATTCTGTGTTAAGAGAACAACAAAGAAAGGGCTATATTCTCCAATCATGAAAAAAAGATGGGCCAATCGTAGGATCCTGGAATATGGATGCCTTCTTAGGATTTCGGAATCTAGCCTCCAACTTAGCAACAAAGGTACGCTAGGTGTGCAGCTTATATATATATATATATATATATATATATATATATATATATATATATATATATATATATATATATATATATATATATATATATATATATATATATATATATATATATATACTGTATGTATATTCTGCACCTGGGTGCATTCACTGTATGGAATGCACCCAGGCCGTCCGGCAAGAGCCCAACCGTCCCGACCGGCCGGTGTTCCCATCCCACCTGGTCCGCCCACTTTCGCGCATCCCACCCCCGGCGCCGCATCCCACACCCACCTGATCCGGCCACTCCCGTCTCCCTCCTCCGCACCGTCTCCCCCACTTCCTCTTACATTGCTCTCTCTTCCCGGCCGAAAAACCGCCCGTCTCTCTCGCGCCACCGCCCGCTGCGCCACTTGGCCGTCGAGGAACAGCGTAGCGCTCACGCAATCACGATGCTCCGTTGTTGCCCCGCCCGGATAACCGACTCCCCTTCTTCGATTTCTCTCAATGCACGCGGCCCGTTAGTTCGCTTTCTTTGCTCCATGAGGAAACCGCCGCCGAGCAAACCGCCCGGCGTGCCGTGGAAACCACCGCCATTTCCTCTCTCACTTCACCGCTCCCGCTCCCCATTTTCATTTTGCCGTGCGTCGCATCGGGGTGATTTCCGCCCTCGCGACCCATACGCTCGCCCGAGAAACCCCCACTCTCCCACCTCACTTTTCGACGGCATTCTCATCTGCGCCGCCGCTATCCCCCCCGCCGTCCCTATTCCGCCTCGCCCGGCTGCTATTCCCCAGCGCCCGCGCCGGATTCGTCAACTTAGTGTTCCATGGCCTCCGTGTAGAGGGGGTCTTCGTCGCATTCGTCACCTTAGGGTTCCATCGCCGCCCGTGTAGAGGAGTGGTCCCCCGTCGTGGTCGTCGGCCGAGTGTCGGCCGCGATTCGCCTCCTCGTCATCTCTCCGTATGTAAGTCACGCCGATCCCCTATTCTGCTGGTGCCTATCTTTGGATTTGAATGTGGATTTTTGATCCCTATGCAGTTTTTGTTTTGATGTTCGGTGCTTAATGATATGGATGGAGAACAGTGATTAGGCAATTTTAGTTGTGGAGTCTGGAATTTTTTGTTTGCCTTGTGTGATTCGGGGTTATTATTTTAGTTTGCAACCGGTAGGATGGAGTAGTTGCAAATGCATATGATCCTGATTCCCCTAGCCTCGACAAAGCCTTTTTTGCAATTGGATGATTCGTGCAATCGCAATTTGTAAACCGGCGGGTTGGTGTAGTTAGTTGATTTTTTTAAACAAGCTGCTGTATATTGGGTTGCAATTGGTTGTGTCTATTAGTTGTAATTAGTTTTAGAACTTAATTGGAATTGAATTTGAATTCATCTTTTAAGAAACGTCTATATATGCTTTTGTTGTAATCGGCTATCTGTAATGGTTGTTGCAATGGGATGATTCGTGCAATCGCATTTTGTAAAACTGGTAGGTTGGTGTAGTTAGTTTTTTTTAAATCTTACTTTGAAAACTAATAGGATTGGTGCATGCAATTTGTTGTGTCTATCGGTTGTAATTAGTTTTAGAACTCTGCAACTCACACAATTTTTGACGGTGCACATCTAGTGCGCATTCAGTTGTTGTAACTAGAATAGTATGTTTAGTTGCAGCTAGTATGGTGTTTTTAAGTTGTAATTGGTTTTATGGTTCATATGATTCTTTTTTTTTAACTCAATTGTTACTGTGTGTTTGATCTGTTTTTTTTCATTTTGCAGCTTTGTTAGAATGAGCACGCAAAGGGGATGCAGCCGGTCGTCGGGGCGGCGACCCCCACGGCGCTCGCCCGTGTTGCCGCGAAACGGCGGTTCGTGCATACAAGTCTAATAAAGACGGGAAGAAGAGATTAAAGCTCCCCACCCCAACCCCCAACCCGATCGCGATCTTGAAGTGGATGAAGAAGAGGAAGCACATCATGATCAAGATTATGAGCTTGGGGTTGATGATGATGCGGGTAGTGAACCGGACGGAGAGGATGGCGCCGATGGCAGTTGTGATGGCGGCAACACTGCAGCGATTGAAAGCGATAAGAAGAGGCCCCGCAAGCAGCCTCCCGCACTCCGTTGCTCTCCTTCGAAATTCCAAGATATCCTCAAAGTTCTCCCTGTTGAGCTTGCAGACAGAGTCAAGGCAAAGGGGTTTGGGGGATTGTTGAAATTCAAACCAAACTGCCCAGACGGATGCTCACACGGCTCATCTTTGAGGCTTAACCCAGAAAAAATGAAATTGGAGCTTGGTATGGGCAAAGAGATTGTTGTAAATGAGCACGCGGTTTTGGTGTGCATTTCGATTACCAAAAGCCGGCGGTGACCCACCTTCCATGTCCGATGCTGATGCTCGTGCCAGGCGGAATGAGCTGGGAGAGCAAATCTGCCGTACTACAAACAAGAGGCTGGGAATCAGGGTTAAAGATATTGTGGATGGTCTGAAGAGCAAGACGCTGACTGGGGATTTGGGCCTGAGGGCATTTTTCATGGTTGTGTTTCAGTCTTTGCTTTTCTCAAACACTGATAGCTGCATCAGGCTTGAAGATGTGGTATATACTGAAGATCTTGAGAATATTGGGGAGATTAATTGGTGCAAAGCAGTAGTGGACAACATTTGCAAGGCTGCACGTTTATATAGAAAGGATTTTGCGGCGAAGGGTGTCCTTGCACCGGTCACAGGCTGCGGTATTTTTCTGCTGGTAAGTTTTCTTTTTTTTTATTCATTCATTGTGCTGTTTACACTAAGCAGTAATAACTGTCCATTAGTTTTGTTGCAATTGGGTATTGTCTTGATTAGCAATCACGTATCCCCCTTTTTTTATCCTTGTTTTGTGATATACACATTGTAAATTTGCAGCGGTATTAACGTGTGTTAGTTTTTGTTGCAATTGGATAATGTCTCCTGTTGCATTTGGTCATTGACTAGTAACTTTTATGTAGTAGTTTCCCGTTTTGAGCAAAAGTTTGCAATTGGGTATTGTCTTCGATAGCAATTGGTATCTGTTTGATCTTTTTTATTATGTATAAGCATTTTCATTGCACCAGTAGTAACTGTATAGTAGGTTTTTTTGCAATTTGATCAGGTCTCCAGTTTTTTGCATTTTTGGTCTCCTGTTGACTAGTATTTTTTTGTAGTAGTAGTTATTTTTTTTTTTTTTTTTGGCAAGGGTTTGCAATTTGGTTTTTTTCATCGGTAGCAATCGGTATCTTGTTTGAATCTTTTTTTTTGTTATATAAACATTGTCGTTGCACCATTAATTAACTCTGTATTAGGTTTTGTTGCAATTGGATAAGGTCTCCAGTTGCATTTAGTCTCCTGTTGACTAGTATTTCTCTATAGTAGTTAGTTCTCCTGATTTTTTGGGCAAGGGTTTTTGTTTTTGTGGATCTGGTTTCCAGTTTTTGCAGTTTTGTCTCCTGTTGACTTGTATTTTTTACGTAGTAGCGGCTAGTCCGCTTTGTCGGTGCAAGTGTTTGCAACTGTTGTCCCTTTTCAAGTAGCAATTAGTATCTGTTTGAATTTTTGTTGTTATATAAATATAAACATTGTCATTTTTTTTTGCAACCCGGTATTAATCGTGCATAGGTTTTGTTGCAATTGGATCAGGTCTCCTGTTGACTTGTATTTAATGTATTTAGTTAGTTTCCTGTTTGGGGGGCAAGTGTTTTTGTTGTGTGGGGTTGTTTTTGGCTCCAGTATCAACTGTGTTATGTTGGCCGTTGTAATTGGTTTCAAGTCTCACATTAGCGATCGGTTTGCTGATGTTTTTGTTATTGTTTTTTCACACATGCAGATGTTATACGTTGATTTCTTGCAGCATGGTCTGGATTTAGATGCATTTTCACTCCCTCGATGTGCTATCTTGGATAGTAAAATTATCGATAAAATTGCTGCATTGGATCGTAGGGGCGATGTTGCAGACGATGCCATTGAGTATGGCAATCTCGGGGTAAGGCTGGCGATAATCTATCTTTTTTTTTTTTTGGTTTTGTTTTGTTTGTTTTGTATAACCATTTTTTTAATAAAAATAAAAACCATGCAGTTGAGGAGCATCTCTGCCACTTGTTACACACCGCTTTAAGCCCATTTCTTGCTCCCGTGCCACTATCGCACCCCCTCACCGTGTTCTTGCTATTGAGGGAGGTTCTAATCCTGATGCGGCTGGCACACACGCCCCCCCTGATGCGGCTGGCACACACGCCCCCCCTGTTGGGCATGGCACCATTAACCTTGAGCCTCCTGTACTACATCAATACCCAAGTTTCCGTGATGCGTTCGGGCAAAGCATTGCTGATCTAGTGGGTAGAAGCAGGAAGTCAGATGCTTTAAAGGTTTTGAAGGCTTTTGATGACAGTACTGCCCAGGCTCAGAGCTACGCCACCAAGGCTGCTAAGTACATCACTATGGCCAATGATCTAATGGCAAAAAGTCATCATGAGTGCTTCTTTCATTCGAAAATTCGCTTCTTTGATTCCCGTGATAGGGGAGCTGCTAATGAGCGTAGGAGGGGAAGAAGAGGAAGAAGAGCAAATCACGGAGCTTCGGGTAGTTTATGTTTGATGTTTTTTTGAATGTATTCATACTCCATTTTACTTACAGATATATGCATTTTTTTATTTGCAATTTTTGTACTAACCATTGCCCCTTGTGTATGTAGTAGAAAATGTTGAAGTTGGCGTAGAAGAAAATGTTGGAGTTAATCCCGTGCGGTACCTTTTTTTGTCTTTGTTGCATGTTGCATTTTTCAAATATATCGTGTTGCAAATGGTATGCAAAGAAGTTTTTTACGTCTCTGCAATTTAATTGTGATTTTTTCCATTAGTAGTTTGTCTTTTGTAGGGACTAACCATTTTTCTTGTGTATGTAGCGACATCTAAATCAGCTCATGAACCTGAAGTTGGTGTAGAAGAAAATGTTGGAGCAAATCACAGTGCGGTACCTTTTTTTTTTTTTTTTTGCATTTTGTCTTTGTTGCATGTTGTATTTTTGCGGTATATCTTTGTTGCAAATGGGATGCAAAGGACCTTTTTATGTATTTGCCATTTTGTGATTTTTTCCACTAGTAGTTTGTTTTTTTGTAGGGACTAACCATTTTCCTTGTGTATGTAATAGCATCTAAATCAGTTGTTGATGAAGCTGAAGTTGGTGTAGAAGAAAATGTGGGACCAAATCCTCGTGCAGTACCCTTTTTTTTTTTTTTTTTGTTGCATTTTGTCCTTGATGCATGTTGCAATCTGTATCATTATCTGTGTTGCAAATGGGATGCAAAAGAATTTTTACATTTTTGGGGGTTTCTGAATTTTTTATATTTTTGTATGCGGGGAGGAGAAAGTGGAGTCAGTATTAGACCAAGAGGACCTTCATGAAGAAGATTTTTTCGATGATTATTTTGGCCATGGAGGACACGACTCAGACCATGATGGTGGAGACATGCAAGGACATAAAGGTGCAGATGGAGATGGTGAAGAAGGTTCACATAGAGATGGCCAAGGCGTTCTGAAAAAGAACTTGGTGAAGGAGCAGAGGCCCAAAAAGTGATGGAGAAGGCGGAAACATTGGAGGTAATGCTTGAATACCTATGTCGATTTTTTTTGGTGCGTAGTAGCTTTTGTGTTTTTTTAAAGACACAATTTTGTTGGTGCATAGTTTATTTATTTTTGTTTGTTCGACAACTGTGTGTGCACTAGCATTAGTTCCTTGTATTTTTACGCAATCGGGGGGGGGGTCATTGGACCAGGAAGAATCGCGTGTAGGACTTTGTGTTGTAATTGGTGTCATGTTCTATTTCCCCGCAATTTGGGTCATTTGGAGCGGCGACAAGCTGCGTAGGCTTTTTTGTTGTTGCAATTGGTGTCATGTCTTCAGCAGCATATCTATTTTTTTTCAACGTGGTATGGCCCTGCAACCTTAATTATTCCATCTCATATTTTCTTTTTTTTTTTTTTTTTTCAAAGATGGCCAAGAAGGTGCTCCAAAGGGGCCTGAAATTGCACACCAAGATGCCCAAGGTGGAGCTGAAAAAGAACATCTTCTTTGGAGGACAAGGCCAAAAAGTTGTTGTAGAAGGCGGAAACATTGGAGGTAATGCTTGAATACCTATGTCACATTTTTTTTTGTGTGTAGTAGCTTGTTTTTTTTTTTAAAGACACTAGTTTTTACGCTATTTTTTGCAATTTGGGTAATTGAACCAAGTAGCAAATGTGTAGGACTTTCGGTTGCAATTGGTATCATGTTTCTTGCGCAGCATAACCATATTTTTTTTTACAATGTGGTATGGCCCTACAGGTCTTTATTATTCCAGCTCATATTTTACTTTTTTTTTTTTTTTTCTAAAGATCTGAGATCCTATTCTGAATTTCGTCAACAAGCCAACGATGAGTCAAGGCGGCAATCTTCATGTCCAGTCACCTTCTAGCGGCAATGATGATGACCAGGAGAAAGACTTATCAAGTAATTATTTTTACATGTATCTAATCTTCTCCCTTTTTTCCTTTGGTGTATTCATTTTATGAGTTTTTTTGTCTACTCCTACTAGCACCGTCTGCATTGCGTGGCCCTTCGAAGGGGTTGGAAGATATTATTAACCAGATGCAGACATCAGGGTTTGTTGACCCTATCACTGATCAGGTTATATGAGTTTTCACTTTTCACAGTATAGTAATTCATTCATCATGAATGTTGTAAATTGTATAACTTGTTGTTGCAAATAGGAGGAAATTGGAGATGCATCCAAGGAGAGACAACCACAGCCCGCCAATCCTGTTCTTTGAGAAATCAATGAAGGAGGCGGTGATCACCCCACCGACGGGTGACATGATTTTTTTCACTTCATAGTTTTAGTAATTTTTTTTTGGCCTTGAGATCTAGTGTGTTTTTGTAACTGTCTTGACTCTCTTGTTGTAATTTGTATTGAACAGAACATTAGCAAGGAGGCGGGGACCACGGACTACCAATCCTCAAGGCGAGAGATCAATGAAGGAGGCGGTGATCCTTCCACCGACCGGGTAACAATGATTTTTCACTTTGCCGCGATTATAGTATTTTTTTTTTCCTTGAGATCTAGTGTTTTTGTAATTGCATTTACTCTCTTGTTGCAATTTGTATTGAACAGAACATAACCAAGGAGGCGAGAACCACGGCACGCCAATCCTCAAGTTGAGAGTTCAATGAAGGAGGCGGTTGGTCACTCCACCGACCGGGTGACATAATTTTTCACTTCATAGCATAGTATTGTTTTTTCGGCCGCATATCTAGTGTTTTTTTGTAACTGTATTTACTCTCTTGTTGCAATTTGTATTTCAAAGAACCTAACAAAGGAGCGGAACCACAGCCTGCCAATGCTCAAGTTGAGGGTTCGAGGAAAGAGGTATCCGATGACACTCGGCATCCTTCGACAACCTCAAGAAATCCCGGTGGTGGTGGTGGGTGGTCGTTATAAAAGGAAAGCTGCTCTTGGCGGGGAATAGGAGGGCTTACGCTCGTGTTAAAGCAATGCGACAAAGCGAATCGCGAGCAACATGAGAAATGGCTGTCCCGGAAGCGCGATGAAGCAAATGCGGATATTGATATGTTGAAGAAAAAAGCATTGCCCGGTGACGAAGGGGCTAGGGGATCTGCATCGATGCATCTTTCCTAGATGATCAATCGAAGACATAAATTGCTTAACCCCACCCATCCGTTTGTCTCAAGAGGAACGTGAACAAGGATCACAAGACTTCGGTCGGTTCCAAAAGACGATCTTCAAACATCCGGGAGATCGGTGAAGAAGAAGAAGCCAAGGGAGTACATATCTCCTTTTCGTAATCCCCCCACCGCCCGCCCGCAAGTACCATTGGCAAAGGCTCTAGCTCGAGGAACAAGATTGCGTATGATGAGAAGGCTGAAAGAGTAATCACCCTCGTATCATTGTTGCAACTTTGTGTACATCATTGTTGCAATTAGGATCCTGCATTTTTATTTTTTCCTCTTTTTTTTAAAACTATTTTTTTTATGCAGGTCGACTCTGATTGATTTCAGTATCTTTTGCTCTTTTGATGGCACTGATCTACTCACCACTTTTGCGGATGACAAGCACGGCGACTCTTCTATTCTAGATTTCCTTGTTCATTGTCTCCGTTACGATGATATTGTGCACAAGGAGAATTCAATTGGATATAGGCTGTTCCTCACCACTGGCTTCTTTGTGAGTTTTTACTAAACCCCCATATAACAATTTTTTCTTGTTTTTTTGTATTTTTTCACAGTAGCTGTGTGTTCTTTTTTTTTGTGCTTAACCTTTTTCTTTTTTTTTTGCTCCAGCACTTGGTAAAGAGCATTGATAGGGTCTACGCAGATGATGGAAAAACTGAGACTGCAGAGTTCTCTGTATTAAGACAGCACCTCGAGAGTGAAGCGGAGCATTATCATGATCTAACCAAAGCAAAGCTGGTTAGTATGTGTTTTTTTTCACTGGCTTTTTTTTTGTTCTTTTGTTTGTCCCTTTTTTTATGTAAATGGTTATAGAACTATTTATTACAAAATAACCAAGCAAAGTAGCCCACTGAAAATCTTTTATTTAACCAGATTGCAAATTGCCCTCAGTCCTGTTGCAATTTGTACCGCGGTATGTGCAAAAACCAACAAACTCTCCCCCCCCACTTGTTCTTTTGTCAACTAAACTGATGTGCTATTTTTTTCCCTATGTTAATCATGTTGCAATTGTGGTACTATATATAGTTGCAAATTGTGTATCACTACAAATTAACCAAGCAAAGTAGGCCAACGAAAATCTTTTATTTAACCAGGTTGCAAATGGCCCTCAGTCCTGTTGCAATTTGTACACGATAAGGTGCAAAAACCAACAACTTTTTTTCCCCCCTTGTTCTTTTTTTTTTTAACTAACTGATGCGCTATTTTTCCTATGTTAATCATGTTGCAATTGTGGTACTCTATATAGTTGCAAATTGTGTATACGTACAAAATAACCAAGCAAAGTAGCCCACTGAAAATCTTTTTATTTAACCAGGTTGCAAATTGCCCTCGGATCTGTTGCAATTTGTACACGATGGAGTGCAAAAAACAGCAAACTCCCCCCCCCTTGTTCTTTTTTCCAAACTTCTTGATGTGCTATTTTTTCCCCTATGTTAATCATGTTGCAATTGTGGTACTATATATAGCTGCAAATTGTGTATCACTACAAATTAACCAAGCAAAGTAGCCCACTGAAAATCTTTTATTTAACCAGGTTGCAATTGGCCCTCGGTCCGGTTGCAATTTGTACACCAGATAGGTGCAAAAACCCAAACAAACTCCCCCCTGTTTTTTTCTAACTAACGATGTGCTAATTTTCTATGTTAATCATGTTGCAATTGTGGCACTGTATATAGTTGCAAATTGTGTACAGTAGTTGTAGATGCCAAAACCATTTTCTTTTTTGTTTTTTTTTGAACTGATGAATGATACTATTCTTTTGTCGGATATTCATGCCGGTTGTGATGGGAACATTATTTTGTCTCTTTTGCATCAATCAAGTTCTAAATCGGATCGATATCCTGGACTCAATCGACTATGTTTGGGGGGACACTAGCCCCGATAGACGCCATGGTCTAATTTTCGATAAGATCCCCATCATAAGTGCTGCTTTCGAGAAGGTCACCAAGAAAAAATTTCCTGAAATCGAAAATGGAGCGGGCCATTTGTTGATGTCCCAAAACAAAATTTGGGCCAAGCGACTGCATGTTTTTCCTTTGGAAATATATGGAATTTTGGGATGGCAACAAGCTGAACATCGATATCAATCCAGTGAGCATTCTTTTTTCTTTTTACTTTTTCCCTATGATTTTTTCCTACATTCTAAACTGTTTTCTTTTTTTGTGTGTTTTTTTACCCTCTGTGTTTTTCAGTTCAAGGGCATGATTTACAGGGTAGAGCTCATGCACTACTTGCGTTCCATCCACTGAATCAGGCTGAACTTCCCGACGAGCTCGGCGTTTATCGTATTGGCGGAAGGAAAATCAATCTGGATGTGTGATAAGCTTTGTTGATCTTTGAGCATCAATGGACATTGTTGTGTGCGTCTTAAGTAGCGTCGGTTCATGTGTATCTTGTGTTGGAAACAACTTGCAAGTCTTTTTTTTTCAAGCACTTTGTGTTGTAAATAGTTCAAATACCTGGTTGTAATCGGCACCTCTATAGTGATGATATCTTTAATGAAAATGCAGCAAGTCCTTTTTTTCTATGTATAACATGGTTTTTTTTGATTACTACATTGGGTAATATTCCACAGTTGCAACTAGGTCAAATCTGACAAGTCTTTCTCCCCCTCCCATTAGCGGTGTTGCAATTCATCATACAACTAGGTCGCAGTCGGTCTACATTAAGTGTTGCAAGCGGTGTGCACTTAGGTTTGCAACATGGAATACATCAGGTTTTGCGGTTTTTAATCTAACTTCTGTTTAAAACTGGGTATTATGGCATAGTTGCAACTAGGTCAAATCCAAAGTTGCAAATTGAGTACTACAGGTAAAATGACCAACAATTTTTGACCTTTTTTTTTTCTTCAAGCACTTTTTTGTGGTTGTAAACTGCTTTTAATACTTGGGCTTTTTTGCAAAATGGCACCTCTGTAGTGATGACATATATAATGAATGCAGCAAGTCCCTTTTTTTTCCCTCCCATTTCTTTGTGTTGCCATTCATCATAGATCTAGGCTGCACTTTCGGTCTATCTTGCTTGTTGCAAAAGCGGTTGTACACTAAGGTTTGCAACATGGCATACAACAGGTTTTTGCGGTTCTTTTTTTTCTTTTTTAAAACTGGGTAATATGCCATAGTTACAACTAGGTCAAATCCAAAGTTGCAAATTGTGAAATACAGGGTAATATGACCAACAATTTTGACCTTTTTTTCAAGCACTTTTCTTGTATTTTTGTAAAGCGGTTTTAAACACCTAGTTGCAAATGGCACCTATGTAGTGATGACATATATAATAAATACAGCAAGTTCTTTTTTTTTTGTATAACGTGGGTTTCTCATATGTGTCATAACTTTTTTTTTTCAAATTTATTTTTTGTGCAGCAACCTATGCAATCAATATTTTTTTTCCACATGTACTTTACTACCGCTTTGTTGCAATTCATGGTGCAACTAGGCTGCGGCCAAACCCACATGCACGGTTGCAAATGGTGGGCACTAAGGTTTTGCAACATGGCATACAACAGTTTTTCCGCGTTTTTTGATCTGTTTTTTGTGCAACGGTAATATGTCATAGTTGCGGCTATGTCAACTCAAAGTTGCAAATGTAGTATATGAGGTAAAATGACCAACAGTTTTGACCAACTTTTTATCGGAGACAACAAGTAGCAAGCATTCAAAAAAAACAAAAGAACAATGTGTTTTGAGAGATGTAATAATATAATTTATAATTTTATACACATGTAAGGTATAATCTGTAGAGTTAGTTTCTATATTCTAAGACATGCCACACTATTTTTTGCAGCACCATAACAAAGAACATGTTTTTTTAACTATTGTTCAATGCGGATGTCTTGCTTCCCTTTGGCCGCCCTCTCTTCCTTGGAGTATCCACTTTTGTCATAGCACTCTTTTCTCGGGGCGCATTTCTGGCTGCTTTGCTTCGATCGGGGTTCATCGGACAAGTCGTGGCGTAATGTGAACCTCGACCCCACACCAGCCGTGCATTCTTTGTTACCATAGTTTTCTTTGTCATATGTGCTCAATGGGTTACCATCACGTGGGGGCTCAATTTGACTTTTCCTCTTCTTCCTCTCTGCCTTTTGTGCGTGCTTCTGGGGGCTCAATCAGCAACATTCCATCATTCAACGACTCCGATGATTCTTTGCGATCCGGCGGTAGCGTTAGCGGCTTCTTTCTCTGGCGACGATAGTAGACTGCGGGTGACCCACTTGCGTGGTGCCACCATTAGTAGGGTCCTGGCTGCCATCGCCCTTGGGTCGGAGCCGCCGCCCACGCCTTGCGATTCATGGTCGGCGCTTCTTTGAAACATTTCAATCCCAGGGATGATCTTGTCCAGCTGCCTATTTGTCTCTTGACAAGCTCGATCGACCTACTTCACCGCCCTTCCTAGTTTCATTAACTTAGGTAGCAAGCTTGGACATCAGCGTCTGCTCTTGGCTTCTTTGTTGGACCAATCCGCTGCGCCGTCATGCCTATCCCATGGAACTTCTTGCCTTGCAAAACAGTGTACCTTTTTTCGGATGTACTTACGTGGGATTTTCGACTTGAAGGTGGGTGAAGGCTCTTATAATATGCATCTTGAGAATAGCCAAATTTGTTGTTTTAAAAAAACAGAAGCAACAAATGTACATGTCGGAAGTTTTGCAATCATATATATGCCACATGTTGCAAGCGTGAGTCTTTTTTGTGGTTGCAATAGGTTATGTTTTAATTGATTCCCCCCCCCCCACACTCGAGAAACCCTCTTTGCATACATGTGTTCCCATTGCTTGCATTCACATCTATACTCTCAATCTCATATACGCAACCACCCTGAATTCATGTTGTGCCCAGCAGAAGCTCCCTCCCCCCTTGTTCATGCTTCACTAACCAACCACTAGTCACACATGGGTCGGGATCGAAGGCGAATGACAAATCTTTGTGCTATTATTATGCGCTTCTTGTACTCTGGTACCACGGCTCTTGTGTATACTACTGCCGCAGTTGCTCATCAAATTTTGCTTTGCAAGCCCGCGCCACCTCGGCTGTTATGTTTGGCAAAATACAATATGTAATGTGTTGCAAATGGGATACATCAATCATTGCAAATGTCATAACATGTTATTTTTTCTTCATTTTATTTTTTTACGTGCATAATCGTCTCGCTGCGTCCATATGATCGGCATGTTGCGGTGAGTCGACATTCTTCTAGCAAACATGTTGAGGCTAGTGCTCTCATTAACATAGCCATCTTTGAGCACTCTGTTTTTGGCTTTCCGATCGTTGCGTTGATGTCATCCTTCCACAATACATCCCCTTGAAATAAGCGACTATCCACCTCTCCCTCTTATCCCATAGTGCTATAATGGCGGGATTATCGGCAATGCCACACTCATCAACTAGCTTCTTCCACTCAATCTCAAATTGTGTCGGGCCCAATGGGTAGTTTATCAATGATTCGAGCCTTTCCTTCAAGTTCCTATCCTTATGCTCGGTGTCTGACTGGTCCAACTCAAACTCCCGGGGGCCTTACTATGTGCCAGCCGGCGGTTCGGTGTTGAGACTTGAGAAATACCATCTCAATCGCCACCTTCATCGCTTGGGTCCTCATCGACAAAAGATAGAAAACAGGGGGAAATAGGATTAGCAAAACCGGCGTCGTGCAGTACACAGCAAAATTAGTGTTATTCGGAAGAAGAAGAAAAGGTTTACCGTCGGGATAACATGAGGCTCCCCGCCGCTCATGCGACTCTTGAGCGTCTCGAACAACCACTTGAATGATCCTATTGATTCATCACCAACCAAAGCTTGTCAGAAGGTCACATTCTTCAAATTCTTGTTTGCTCCAACAAACATCGCCCGGGGGCATCTTCTTCTTTGTTGGTTTTTATGCGTCGTATCAAAGGTGATGGCATCTCCAAAATCTACGTACTCGGCTCTCTGCGGCTTGCATGACTCAGAAGATGTTCTTGATCACCGGTTTTTGGATCTGCATCCACACTCCAATAGAAATATTCATTGTTCTCCTTGCATTCTCAGAAGAATTGCAGAAGCTTGTTAAGATCATCTTGTCTTTCCTCCCTAGCCTTCGCTGCCTTCCTGCGAACAATTAAATAATGCATTGTTGTAACTGAGACATGTGACATGTTGCAATTCTGGAATGTAACATGTTTCAATTCAGTGTAAAGAAGGCATATCATAGTTCTTAGTCATATATGTTTATGGTTTTTCTTCTTTTTTTTTGCAATTCAGATATGTGACATGTTGCAATCCTGAATTGTGAGATCTTTAAATTCGGTGTAAGGAAGGAAAATGAGCACATACATGTTCTTCACATCCTTCTCGGTGAACCCCCATGTGGCGCCCGTCATGCTGATCTGCCATCACGTTCATATTGCACGATGTGGAACTCCATTCCTTGTCATTATGTTGAACAGGTCACTAATCCCTTACGCCCATGCTCTTGTGCGGCGTGCATGTACCTTGTCATCCTTGGAGCGGTTCGGCTTGTGATTGTGGGCTTCGTGCACATGATCAAAGAACCGAAACCATGCTTCACTTGCTTCTTAACCTTCACATATGCCGGGCGGCCGCATCTCCTCGATCCTTTTTACGTTTGCGCTTCCCTCTTCCTTGTTTTTGCTCTCACACTTGCCCTCCACATTGCGGACCCAATGACAAGTCTCCTTGCTTGTTCTTCTTTGTCCTCGAGGCCCAACCCGACAAGCTTCGCGCCAATCTTTGTAGAACGTGTACGCATCATCCTTTGTGGAGAATTGCTTTGCCTCACTCTTGGCACTAACATAGGCTGGTATAGTTGGTTCTGACGGAAGGAAAAGCACAAAAGATCATGTGGGATATTTTAATTTTTCAAAATCAATAACATTCAAGAATCACAAAGCCTTGTTTGCAATCCCTACTACATTCTTGTTGCAACCACCATCATATATATGTTGCGGTTAGGTGTTTTCTCGGTTTCTCACATGCTAGATCAGCTAACCCTAATTCCTTTTTGTTGCAATTTTAGTTGCATCCGGCACAAATCATAGCACACAACCGGTTTTCATGTTTTATTTTTTTTTGCAGTTGTCACCACATCCCTGTTGCAATTAGGTGTTTTTTTTTTCATACGCATTGTAAAAAAGCCCACACGCGGTCCATTGGGAAAAATCACGAAGCCTTTGTTTGCAATCCCTACTACATTACTGTTGCAACCACCATCATATATATATGTTGCGTGCTTAGGTGTTTTCTCGGTTTCTCACATGCTAGATCAGCTAACCCTAATTCCTTTTTGTTGCAATTTTAGTTGCATCCAAAGACACAAATCATAACACACAACCGGTTTTCATGTTTTATTTTTTTTTGCGGTTGTCACCACATCCTGTTGCAATTAGGTGTTTTTTTCATTTCATACGCATTGTAAAAAGCCCCAAATCTCCAGTTTTCATGTTTTTAGTCCATTGGGAAAAAATCACGAAGCCTTGTTTGCAATCCCTACTACATTATTGTTGCAACCACCATCATATATATGTTGCAGTTAGTTGATTGTTTTTTAAAAGGTGAAGCTCGTTCTTCACGGGGTAGAACATCTGGGTAGCATCTGGGGTGATCATGTACCCCGAGCCCACGCCGCCCGGCGGCGTCGGCGTGGTAGTGTGGTGGAGGGGTCGCTGTAATTGATGATATTGATGTCGTCGATGGAAGGTCTCTCTCCGATGAGCTTGGATGAGCGAAGCTATCTTCTCCTTTGCGGCGATGGATCCGCGGCTGGGCGGCGGCCCACATCGGCAAGCGGCAAGCGGCGTCGCCTCTAATGTCGAGGCCTGGACTCGGGGAGGCGGCGGAGGTGGCGAGTGACACATCATCGACCAGCGGCAATGGCGTCGCCCCAATGAAGAATGCGGGTCGCGGGGGAGGCGGCGGAGGCGGGCTGTGGCGAGGCGTGCCGTCCCCAGCGGCCAGCCGCGTGTAAGGAGGAGTCGGGGGAAGCGGCGGCGTTAGCCCCATCTCAAAGCAGCATCTGTCCAGCGATTAGGCGCCCAGCAGGATCTACGAGTTGCAATTTGTTGCTGCCCCGCCTTGTCGGGTGGGGGGGAGGAGGAGGATGAGCCGGGCACGGCATGGGTGGTGCGGATCTACGCGGTCGGATCCGGACACCAGTATCGGGGGCAGACCCGCCGATCGGATGCGGGGAGGAGGAGGATGAGCCGGGCCACGCGGGCGGTCCCGTTTGCGTGGGGGGCGGGGGAGGAGGCGGGCACAGGGAGGGAGGGCGTGGGCGGGGAAGTGGGGGTAGGAGTGCAGGGG